>CM076581.1:754005541-754062658 GCA_034641835.2 Pinus albicaulis | reverse complement strand
TCAAGCATAGAACATCTACGAAAATTTGCAGTTGGAGATGGATAGTAAATGACCGAGAGCCAATTCATATTTACCACTCCAAACTTTGGGAAGAAAATGTTGGAGAGAAATTTTCCCATATTTTTCATTATATCATTGTCCCTATATATGAAAAATTATTTCATGAAAATCCTCCTCGTCTTTCAAAAGAAGCCAAACAAGGCGTTTCACAGATAGGGGATTTGTACTTTGATGAAACATTTTCATATATTAAGATCTATGGATGCCTTACATCCCCCCATGCCCTTCCTCTTTTCACCCCTCATAGATTCTTTTGTAAAGAAATAACATATCAAACCATAGAAACCAACATTGTCAAATATTTTCATGTAAACTCTAAGAAAATTTGGCCTAGTTTTCCTATCCATATTGGTGTTTATACTTTAGAAAATCATAAGCATGCTAAGAAAGAAGTCATATCCTTTCAAACCACCATTTTAGCCCATATCCCTCTCAAATACCAAGACCCATTGGGAATCGTGACCAATAATTGCATTATGGTAAGCAAAATATGTTCATGAAAAAATTCCATATGATGATATATTTCGCAAAGTGCAATCATATGAAGAAGCATGTCAAAAGGCCCCGAAATTTTCTAAAGACATGTACAAACATTCCCTTACTTTTAAGGAAGACAAAAAAAGAAAATTTTCCACCTATTCTTCCAAAAATAGCTAGTAAATCAAGTGTAACAGAGGCCACTTCATCCAAGGAAACTACATAAACTCTATATAAGGTTTTAGAAGAAATTGGTCAGGTATTGGTGGAAATTTTTGATGAATTTCTCAAGAAGGATATCACTCAAAAGGCTACAACCACAATTATAATGCAACAACAATGGGATTATCTCATGAAGATAAAGTCCACAACAAATAGCTTAGAGCAACAGAGCATTCTTGAAATACTTCATGGCAGTTCTACTCATGTGCAACACTCAGAGCAACAAGTAGATCCTCCTCTGGACAATATTGACACTAATATAGCAAATTTTAGTCATTCCAAAGGTCTTGATTAAAACTCCTCCTATCAATATCCCTACAGATAATTCACAAAATGTGATTATGGTTGATTCTCTATCTCCCATTGAAATGTAATATATATTATTATTTTAGCCCCCAAAAAAGGATATAATTAAAATGAGGAGAAAGAAGAGAAAAATGGAAAGAGTAAAAGGAAGTCACAGGTATAGCTCTAAAATAATAAAGGATGGTTCTCAATTGAGTGAAGAACAAACAATTAAAGAATCAGAAAATTTCATTGGAGCTTTTGCGAATGCTAATGCTTGGTATGTCACTAACTTATTGATCATCATTGATCAAAATGATAATACAATATTAAAGCTAGAAAAACAAATATTACAGAAAGATGAACAATTCAGGAATAACTGACACAACAAGATTCAAGATCTCAACAATGTCATACCCAATAAATTGATGAGATACAACAAAAGTTGAAAGTTCAAATTGAGAAGTTGTAACATGAATTCAATATTTCCAATCGGGATAAGCATGCCCAGTTGTCTAAACTCAAACCAAAAATTAAAGAAGTATCTAGCAATACAATAGACTTGAAAAAATTCAAATAGGAGGCGATTGGAATCAATAAGAAATTCCTCACATACAAAATAGTTTTAGAAAGCGTTGATTTTAGCACAAGCTCAATAAAATATGATGAATTATTTTTTCAAAAATATAATTGACAGAGAAATAAAACATGAAATAAGTGATAGCCAATTAACTCAACTAATTGTGTGGTGAGATAAAAAAAACATAGTTTCACCCGACATGCCCATAAATGACAAGATGAAGAATAAAACCATCCTTAAAGCTTAGAAGAAGCTCCTAAATAATTGTAAGGAACTAGTTAAAATTGCAGAGCATATATGTTCTCCCCTGATGAAATCAGTGATTCAAGTTATCAAATAAATTGAAAATCCATCAGGCACATCTAATGATAATCCAATGGAAATTGATGTAGTTAGTAAAGAGGTGCAGGAAAATAAATGTGAACGCCAAGTTCAGTTTGAGCAGTAAGACGATTGATCTAGATTCTCTTTGGCGATATTTAGTCAAGCGTCAAAGTCATTATTTGTTGACTAAATTGGCTATTGAGAGGATATCACAAGAACTGCCAACAATTTAAGCACATGTATTTGAATGTCAGGTTAGCTTACAAATCGATCCTCCTCAACCTCTCACTCATCTTCTATAATTTTATGCACAATGGAAGTCTTCCATCGAAATTTTCATAGGTTGTTCCTTCAACAAGATGATATGCTTATTGTATGACAACATCCCAACATATGTTTATTTTTCTGTTTTTATTTTAAATTTGTTTGTTAAAAACCTAGAGGAAATCATTATCTTTTATTTGTAATGTTATTTAAGGGACATGAGTAGCCTGAATAAGGGTTCCGATTTTTGGAAAGAAATAGACTCTTACACTATAGTAAAGTTTTTTTTTTTTTTTTTTTTTTTTTTTTTTTTATGGACCACAACGATTTCAAGTCTTCACGAGCTCAAATCATTATGGTACTATCACCCTAACTTATTTTTTCTTTTCAAAGGAAAATGAAATTTTATATTCTACGTGATTGCTTTGATATTCTATGCTAACGATTAGTTACTGTTGACTAACTATTTTCATTATTATTGAAGTGTTTGAGGAAATAATGTGTATGTGAATGTTGTAAATGGATGTGATTCAATTAACTATTTAAATGATATATAATTTCATTTTCAGTTGTTCTATTTCATTGATAAATGTATAGATCTATATCACAAATTTCTCATCGATCTTTTTCTATTCACATACAATAATGACAATACCTGAGATATAATTAGATTAATAGATAAAATTAGGGATAGATTAATATTTTATGTTGATTTCATTTAGATAGAATGGCAACGTTCCTTTACATTACTTCTTTTAAAATTTCATTTTATTAATAATTCTTGCAATAAGTCTCCATCTGTTAGAGAAAATTCCCTGAGTGGCAACTGGGCCCAAATATCGATCGAAATGATGATCCCAAATGGAAAAGGATATGATTGGGGCCCTAAATGAGTGATTTACGGATATGGTTATTTTTTCCCATCAACATTTTTGGCACTAGAAGGAGTACCTACTGATGGTGATGGCACCTAAATCCTCACATAAATCCAAGAGTTGTCCCAAAATATCAAAGTCACTGCCCACACCTCAATCCCCTAAAATCCTTGTTGTTGTTTAACGTTCTGAAGAAGATTCACAACTGATGATTTAAGAAGCATCTAGTTCTTAAAATAGTCTTGATCCTTTTGTATCTTCTGGATTAAGAATTAAATATTATTTTATAGAATATCTTAGAAAATAAGTTTTAGATCCCCTTCTCTTCAAAAAATTATCTATAGAAACTGTTTCCTCACAGCCAAAAGATTTTTTTGTTTCTTTTGAATTGCAACATTTAGGAGTTTTAACTAGAGTTCAAAGTAAAAATATATGTGTGCCACCAGTTGGAATTCCCATTCTTGGTGAATGTGAAACCTAGAGACACCAAATTCCCCCGAAACCATAGGAGTATAGTGTGCAAAATCAAGTCCAAATATATCAACCTTTTCCATCTCCCAGTTCTCCTTACATTCAACCTGTAATAACCTCTTCACTTGTTTCATCAACTGTTACTGTTACTAATTCTACTATGGTCTGAAAATATTAGGAGCTATCAATTTTCCAAGTGACCGACACAACTTACCCAAACACCTAGAGAGATGGTTACCAAAATATGATCATGATACGAAAGAGTCTCCAGAATATCACATTTATAAATTGATGTTGGCCATCAATCTAAGTGTTATTCTAAATGGAGATTTTATTTGAAAACATTTTCCATACACTTTTGAAGGTAGAGTGTCTACATGGTATTTTTCCTTACAACTAAAATATATTCATAATTCGGAACCATTTTAATACATGTTTATTAAAAAGTTTGGTGATGATCGTTAATTCCCTATAATACTAGTCTATCCCCTTATTGTTATTGTTTTTTTAACACAAAAGAGTACTGGTATTATATATTAATCCATGCCCAGTTTGCGGCTAAAACCAGTTGATTACATTTTAGAATGGTGCCAAAAATGGGAAAATCGGTTTCCTCTGTTACTAAACTGATCCAAGTGACCTAGTATCTATTCAGGATTACAGAATGCAACATCGCTATTGTTGATATTATACTATAGACTTTACAATATTTATCCAGCAACAAAAATCATTTATAGTTACGCATAAAAAAATAATAGTAGGTTAACCATTTGCATATGCAGGTTAGTTAAGGTCGATTCCCGTCGAATCATCTTCAAAGATGGAAGTTTTCTTTGCAAGCTAAATTTTTGAATCCTTGATCTGGCTGTGGAGAGCATAAATTTCATCCTCCAGTTTAAGGATTTTTTATTCTTCTCGACATTCCTTTCGCTCCATGCACACGCTTCTTCTTGCTGCAGCTGAAAACTCCTCTTTAGCTTTGCCAAACCTCTCCTTATCTCTAAGTGTTCTCTCTCACATGGTGTGCACAGGTGAGGTGTGAATTTTGCCAAGGGAGTGATCCATTCAATTCTACTTTCCACTCTCCCAGAGTGCTTGCGATGAAAACCCTAATGCTCGTGTTCCATTGTGCCTTCCTCCGGATGTCAACACTTCTTGGATGCCAACTAGTATTCTGGCTCAATTCATAGGTTCTTACTCACACATTCCCCTGAATTCCACCCCCTCACTTCACCTGACTCAGGCCGCTCCACCACTCCTTTATGTTTTGATACCAGTTCCCAGCATCAAGCACCCCAAAACTCGAAACACCCCATAGACTCAGAGTGCCAGGTCGTGGCCAGGAGAGCCAACCAAGGCTGGAAGAAATTCTTATCCTCATACACATCTACAAAATAACAGATCCTTCCCCCAATTTCCCTCAGACACGATCACAAAATGACCGAATTCCCCCTACCCACTTTAGACTCACAAACAACATCCACAACACACAGTGCCACAATACTCCACCCTTGACAGAAGAACAAATTCACCAATTCCCACCGGAAACCCCTCACATAGTCGTGAATCCTACTACTACCCGAGTACATGGCCTCGACCTTCTCACGATTGGAAATTTGGCTACATATCCTCAATTTGTAATGAAATTTGAAGCCGATGGATGGATTCTTACCTCCAGGATTCCATCTCACTCCCATGATTGTTGTGTATTATGAAATGACCTTGATTTGGAGGGAATTTGTAAATTTATGTAGATGTTCTATGCTTGATGCAACTTTACTTTCTCTTCAATACTAGACAACAATCACATAAATCATTGAGTAAAATACTGATAAAACATACCAGCGGATCAACATAAGACAAGCCAGAGAAATATATTTGTTGGTGCGTTACAGCGATCAGCAGGATGATTCAACCAGCAAAGTCTCCTTGGTCAGCCAACCCATCATGCGTCAACAACCCTCAAAACATCCAAACGGTCAACTGAAAGTCAACCCCAAAAAGTCAACGCTGCCCCAAAAAGTCAACGTAGAACAACATAAAGCAAAAGTCAATGCAGCTTGGTCTATGGTCAACCTTTGACCTCGGTTCTTGTGCCAAAATGTACAGACTTCAGAAATGGAAGTCTATGCCAAAATTCAGCTCCTTTTGACCATGCATTGACCAAATTCAACGCTGGTCAAACCTGCGGTGGAAACCCTAGTTGCAGCAAAAATATCTTCGTCCTTCTTTCCCACGTGTGAACATAAAACTGCCTCCAAGGAGCTCGAGCCAATTAGAAGAGGAGAGAGAATGTGTGAGGATGAGATGAATGAAATGTCCTACAACGTTGACTCTATTTATATCAATCATTGAGGGTGTGTGACACATTTGTTGGGGGTGTAAAACCTTAAGGTCGACCTGCACAGATTTTGAAAGTATTAAAAATAAATTCAAAATAAATGTTCTGCTCATCGGATCAAGATGATATTTAGATCAATCTTGCACCTCTATGAAAGAGGAACCCAATAAAAATATTGGTGTCTTCATATGAGCATCACAACATGGAGTTTGGACCTAGTTGTCCAATTTAACACTCCCTCTCAACTAGGGAGAACTCCATCCACCTGTGCAATAAAAAATCGTGCGTCATCCCACCTTAACTTTCTTTGATGGCCTCTTTATTTCATAACATAAGTGGGTCAGTCACAAAGACATCATTCATGGCTGACATATTCAGCCCAGAGGTCCAAAACCTATATAGGACTCACAAAGAGTCTCATACCAACCCGAAGTTGGTTTACCTGACCGGAAGTCAGTTGGAGGTCCGAAACCTCACATGGACTCAAAGAGTCACATACCAACCCGAAGTTGGTTTATCTGACCCGAAGTCAGTAGGAGGTCTGAAACCTCACTAGACTTGATCCCAGATCAAGTTGTTGGACACGTGTCATCCTAGATAGAGAGTACGACAATCTCTAGTACATCCATCAATATTTGCTACTAGTCTCTAGCTTTTCCCACCTCATTGGCCAAATGAGAGGTACTTCCCATGAGTCTGGAACTCAGTGGGTAGGATGCATATAGGGCACAGATAATGAGAGGTGAAGCTACTCAAATAACATAAAGGTGGGGCAGAAGCACCACAAGGTTCGGCAAGCCTAGCCCCGTGAGTGCTTATACCTCCAAGGAACTATTCCCAAGGCCCCCCTAGAGCTCCCAAAGCTCATCGTCCAACAGGACCCTCAGAATAGGGTCGTTCCATGATTCCAAGATTCTCACGGAAGGTTAGGAACATGACCTTCCCCAAGGGCATTGTGAGAATATCTGCGACCTGCTCATTAGTTCCTATATGATCGAGCCTTACGACGCCTCACTGTACCATATCCCGGATAAAGTGGTACCATCCATTAACATGCTTGGATCGTTCGAACCCCAGAGGTTGCTCCACATATACCTCTTCCTTTATCGCACCATGCGGAAATGCGGTCTTCACATCCATCTGATGGAGACTCCATCCTTGCGTAGCAATAAGGGTTATGATATATCGAATGGTGGTATATCGGGCCATAGGTGCAAATATGTCATCATAGTCTATGTGTTCCTTTTGAGAGAAGCCACGGGCAACGAACCTTGCCTTGAAATTTTCAGCACTTCCATCAGATCCATGCTTGATCTTGTAGAGCCATTTCGAGGTGACAACTGCTTTGTCCTTCGGTCTTGGAACCACATCCCAGACATCATTCTTAATTATGGACTTGTACTCTTCGTGCATAACATCCTTCCAAACTTGATGCTTTACAAATTCCTCAAAAGATACAGGCTCAGATTGTACAATAGTACTCATGGCTGCTAGATACCCATGGTATCTACTTTGCTTCTTGCTTTCACGGAATGTCCCCCTTGGGGCCATATGACCCTCGGCATCCTCAAGTCTGTCCCTGAGCCATGATGGTCTCTTCCCCAGTGAAGGAGGTGGATCAATCGGGTCCATCGGTCCTTCAACATTAGGCATCGTCTCATCCTTCGGTTCTTCTTGATTTCCAGGCCTTGCTTCATGATCTTCTTGGGATATTGGAAGATTGACTACTTTCTTCAGGGAAGCATCTTGGTCAAAAGTGACATCATGGCATATCTCCACTTGCTTTTGACTAGGCACATAAACTCTATAGGCCTTCAAAGTTTCATTGTAGTCCACAAACATTCCTTTCTTCCCAGAAGCATCTAGCTTGCTCCTCGTCTCTTTCGACACATGAAAATAAACAGGACATCCAAAAACTCTAAAATGTGAGACGTTAGGTTTCTTAGCGGAGAAAGCGTCTTCGGGAGTTTTTGGAGTCCAGAGCAGAATGCGGACATCGGTTTTGTATGTACACAGTGGTGTTCGCAGCTTCTCCCCACAAAAACTTCAGTAGACCCTGGTCACATAGCATGGCACAGGAAGCTTCCACAATGGTCCTGTTCTTTCGATCAACAATGCCATTCTTCTTAGGATTATAGACAGTTGTGGTCTCCCTCTTGATGCCAGCTTCTCTGTAAAAGTCCTTGAACTCGTTTGTGTCATATTCAGTGCCATTATTAGTCTGTCGGATAACATCTCATGTCATTTCTCCCAGTGGACTTCCTCCAATCTGGTAGAGTGTATCAACTCTAAACCCAATCGTGATAGCTGCCTTGAGGCTCTTCTTCCACATGCGCACCTTTCCATCCTTGAATGCCACATTGAAACCTTCGTCTTCCATGGCTGATATAGACATGAGGTTCTTATTCAAATTTGGTACATCGAGTACATCCTGCAAGCAGAGGACTTGACCTTGAGACAAGTGGAGGGTCACAGTCCCTGTCCCTTTCACGAGATATGTGTCATTATCTACAAGGAAAATTTCCAGGTTAGTGTCCTTCTCAACCATATCAGAGAGTGCTTCTTTGAACCCAGTGATGTGTCTTGAGGCACCACTATCTATCAACCAGACATCCATAGTGTCGGGTGGAGATGTAGTGGAGAGGGTAGATACAAGAATGAATTCATTTCTTTTATCAACAGCATTTGATTCCTCATACCTGAAATTTCTCTACCTTTTGAAAGGTTGATCATTTCCGCCGGAGGGAGCCTTCCTCTTTCCCTTGAACCTGTTGTTCCTTTGATTGCCATTCCTCCAGTTGTTGTTGTTGTCATCACCATCGGGAGAATCTTTCTTGAAAGGACATTCTCTAGCATAGTGACTTGGCCTATGACAAGTGAAACACTTGCCATTTTTTTCCTTGGGCCCCAGCTTTTCCTTTGGTCTTTGGACCACCAAAGTTCTTCTTTCTAGAATGAGTAGGGTAGGCATCATTTCCTTCATTTCCATACTCCTTCATTCTTGTCTCTTCTTGAACGCATCTCGATAGTACTTCTTCAAAGTCAGGTATCACATTATTATTTAGAATGGTAGTGTTGAACACATGCCATTCGGATGGGAGCCCTCCAAGTGCGGTGAGTACCATCTCTCGATCAACTATTGTCTCCCCAATAGCTAGCAGATTGTTCCTGATCTCGGTCAGCTTCAGAAAGTATGTTTGAACAGACTCATCCATGCCTTTCTTCAGATTCTTCAATTGATTCTTGAAGAATAGTACTTTATTTGCATTGTTGGCCTTGAACATGAGGACCAACTTATCATACATCTCTTTGGATGTGCCTAGCTCAGAGATGTAGGCCACTAGACTCTTATGAATGGATTCCTTGATCATCAGTTTTGCCTTGATCTCCCCCTTCTTGTACTTTATTTTGGCAGCAGTAGTAACAGTGGATGGAGGTTCTTGGATTTTACCCTGCACATAGTCCATGACATCTTGGTCTTCCAATTTAAGATACAATATCATCTTCCAAGCATGGAAGTCATCCTTCCCAGTCAATTTGTCATCCTCCTTGAAGCCATAGTTTGTGGAACCCATTTTCTTCTTCGGTGATTACTACAAATTAGGACTTTGTCTTCACCTCAGCTCTGATACCATGTAAATTTATGTAGATGTTCTATGCTTGATGGAAATTTACTTTCTCTTCAATACTAGACAACAATCACATAAATCATTAAGTAAAATGCTGATAGAACATACCAGTGGATCAACAGAAGACAAGCCAGGAAAATATATATTTGTTGGTGCGTTACGGCGATCAGCAGGATGCTTCAACCAACAAAGTCTCCTTGGTCAGCCAACCCAGCATGTGTCACAACAACCCTCAAAACAGCCAAATGATCAACTCAAAGTCAACCCTAGAAAAGTCAACGTAGCTCGGTCTATGATCAACCTTTGACCTCGGTTCTTGTGCCAAAATGTACGGACTTCAGAAATCGAAGTCTATGCCAAAATTCAGCTCCTTTTGACCATGCGTTGACCAAAGTCAATGCTGGTCAAACCTGCGGTGGAAACCCTAGCTGCAGCATAAATATCTTCGTCCTTCTTTCCCATGTGTGAATAGAAAACTGCCTCCAAGGAGCTCAAACCAATCAGAAGAGGAGAGATAATGTGTGAGGATGAGATGAGTGAAATGTCCTCCAATGTTGACTCCATTTATATCAATCACTGAGGGTGTGTGACACATTTGCTGGGGGTGTAAAACCTTAAGGCCGACTTTCACATATTTGGAAAGTATTAAAAATAAATTCAAAATAAATGTTCTCCTCGTCGGATCAAGATGATCTTTAGATCAATTTTGCACCTCTCCAAAAGAGGAACGCAATAAAAATATTGGTGTCTTCATGTGAGCATCACAACATGGAGTTTGGACCTAGTTGTCCAATTTAACAGATTTAAATCCCACTCACACGAGCTATCTGCTCGAACTATGCGGCGTTAATTCAGGCTCAGTCTCAGAGGATGCTCGCATTGTTCTAATAATCTGGATCATGCGACGAACCTAAAATTGGGGACTGTAAATAGAGATTTCCCACACTTATATCCTTCCTGACGCCATGTGTCCTAAAATCCTCAACACTGATGCCACCTTCTACATTAAAAATTTTGCACGGTAAACACAAGTCACTTGTACAAGGCCACCTGCACTTTGCTTGACGTGTCTTCAGACGGGCGTGAGAGGAGGAGTGGGGATGGAGAATGATGGGGGGAGGGAAAGGGGATGAAAGGGTGGAGGTTAAAGGGGTCGAGAGAAAGAGGGATGTGGCAAGCTTGCGAAAGGGGAGAGAAGAGGGGATGGGGGCAAGGGGGAGGGAGCCAACGAAGGAGGGAGGGGAATTAGGGGAGTGGGGGGGGAAGAAAAGTCCATGATCCAATGCCTAAGGTCACAAAATTCCAAATTTGTCCATATGATCCCTTTATAAGTGTTTATGTTCTTTCTAAGTGAGAGGACCTTTTGCCATAAACCCATTACTTTCTAACACCATGACTAGGGAATGGGGTAGTGACCTTCATTTCCATTTACCAGGCTCATGTTCTCCTCTATTTGACATGCTTTATTCACTTGGATTTCTGCCTCCCAATTCAATCTTCTTAGAATGTGATAGAAGTGAAATTTTTGGAAATGCTGGCAAAGACATTTGATTCTTTCCATGGTTTGGCTTAACTTATTGTTCCGAGGTACACTATTATTGACCATATGTTTTATAATAAGGAGGGAGTCCCCCAGGATGTTCATAACCCTGATCCCACTTTGTTGGGAAATCATGAGACCAAAGAGGAGACCATATGCCTCTGCTTGGTTGTTCATTTTCTTGCCTAGCCCCCAAGCATACCAATCTACTATTATTACATCAGGGTTTATGAGAACCCCTCCCTCACGTGCCACCATAGTATTTCCCTTTGATGCTCCATCTAATTTTAATGTCCATTCCTTTTCCTTGTTGATCCATTCTGCCAAGTCCTCCTAGGACAGGCGCAGTAGCCAAATTGGCTTATATCTCTGAATATTTTTTGGGCGAGAAGGGCTCTTAGGCAAGGCCCATGGATGTAGCCAAGTCAATTCATGAGGGTCCAATGAGTGGTCCAAGGTGGGTTAATGGAATTCGAAGTAGGAGGAAAGGGCTTTCAGAGCGGAATTATGGGGTGATGGGCATTTCATTTTGAAAATTGCTTTATTTCTAGACAACCATATATGCCAACATATGTATTTGGGAAAGGTCATCCAAAGGAATTTCAGTGAAGCTTTTTCCTGAAGGGAGCCCTCGTAGAACTTGGGCCAACTGTCTAAAAAATCTCAAGAGGTCAGAGGGCCATCTTGTTCTCCATAAGAGAGGGCCAAGAGCCACCGACCAAACTAGCTTAGGGAAATGGGAGTGGAGGAATATATGGGGGATAATTTCTTCTCAGGATTCACATAGAGGACACCTAGAGGGTCCTATGTAGCCTCTCCTTTGAAGCTTATATGTTGTTAATATTCTTTTGAGCCAGCAGCCAATTGAAAAAATTAACTTTGGGAATAGCATTGGGAGCCCATATATTTTTCCAAATAGAAGATTTTGGGGGAATTTGTGCATCAAACAAAAATTTCTCATATCCCTCTCTGACTGTGAAGATAGAATTCTTCCAACCCCACACATCCTTTGCTAAAAGAGCTATTGGAGCGCCACCTTTGAGTTTTTCCAAGCACTTTTATTTTTCTTGAAACAAATTAGTTGGTATGTTATCCATCTTCCAGCCTGACCAATTACCAAGAGCATCCCATGCATAAATTTGAGACAAGAAATCCACTCCCCTTTGGGACATAAAATCACGTAGTAGAGAAAGGGGGGGATCCTCTCCTCAAGGTTTAAGGTCAAGAATACATGAATCCTTCTCAACCTACCAATAAAATTACCTTCAATGAAGATAAAAAGGAGAAAGACACATTTGACATGGAAATCTTACACAAAGTTGCTAAGAGTCTAGCTAATGAAGTAGTTGAATTGAAGAAACAAGTTGGAGAAGAATATTCTTCTAGAAGACCTTTCAGACCATTTATCAAAACAAATCCTTCTAATCCTCGAGGTGGTTAAATTTCAACAACAGACTGTGAGGAAAAAAATGAAGAAGAAGCTGAGACCAAAGAGAAAGAAGAACTATAAGCTTTATATGCTAAGGTTACTTGGGATATAGCTGGAACCTATGTTGAAATTAGCTGAATAAATCACTTATTCAATGAATATTAACCCGATCATACATCAATTTCGAATTGCATGCATAACACATAACCTTCTTCTACAATTAATTGTCACATGCGGAAATAATAGAAGCAATCTCACATCAAATCAATCACACATTAACTCAGTATGTATGGGGAAAGCCTATAGCTGAAAACCCCACAACTATTGTGTATATTATAATGGAGAAATCATGTAACAAAACAAGTACAATACTCCTCACAAGTACTCAGTACTTTCTCATAAAGTCACACACAATCTAGCTTAGTTTTGAACAGGTTACTGGTTCAAAACTCCCCGCCAATTGCCTTGCATCTATTGCGCAATCATGGCCTGTATATGAAGAGATCCAAGGTTCGAATCCCCTTGGCTTGACTGCGCAATTGTCATGGACAATTCCTCCAAGTGTAATGCAAATCCCATGCAAAACTGATCCTCCAATTGATAGCTTTACTCACCCTTTCATCTACCTCTTCCACTGGTCTCCACTGAACTGATCATGCACTGTAGTGAACTGAAGTGTTCTTGAGTTGACTAATGAGTTAATATTTAGTGAATTAAATATTATTTAATTTACTCCACTCATATCTAGTTGATTAGTTAGTTAACTAATCCCAACTAGTTCAACTAAAACAAACAGAACACAACTCCACTACTTGTCCCGTTAACTCCTCCAAAAACTCCTGCCACTGAAGTCTAACTGAAGCCAACCATGCAAGATGCCATCAAACCCTAGGAACCACGTGATTCCTTGTGTCAGTTGCATGAGTCACCTCCATGACTCAAACTGAAGTGCGCCAAGAGAGTAAACTGTTGTTTATAGTCAAAATATTATTAAGGTTAAATAATATTTGACTTCCATATTTTTAGGAGATCAGTCTAAAAATAGCCTGGGTCCTAAAAATTAGGGTCTCATCTATTTTTACCGACATGTCGCATCCATCAAGAATCTCCAAGTAGAATTCCCAAATTATGCTCCGTATGTCTAAAAATAGACATAGTCTAAAAATAGACTTTGCGCCAGAATTTGCCTGCGGGCCCACTTAGTGAAGGCGACTTCATTTCACTAAGCTCCATCATCTTGCTGCATTCTCAACAACCTATACAGATGAAAGTTAAGAATAACTTTTCACAATTCAAACTAGATCTAAACGATCATCTTCTATAACTCAAAATACAACTCCTTCTTCTCCAGCTAGTTTCCTGAAGAAAAAATATTCTCAAGACAAGTCAGTCCCCGAAAATTTGATAATTTCATATCAAATATATAATTATATAATAGAATACATGAAGAAATAAGATCTAATATATCACTTTTTGAATTAAGCAAATTGAAACAACAGAAGAATAGTTTTTTTAAAGCTCTAGAAGTCACCGAAAAATCATTTATACCATGGTAAATAAATACAAAAGAAAATATCGCCAAAATTTAGCTTTTGACAAAAATAAACAAGCTAACGCTATCCTAATAAGTGATAAGTCAAATTCACACACCTCCTTTTCTACTTACTTTTGAAAATTTTAACAAAAATGCACATAACTTCTTAGTAGACTCACGAGCTACTTCGAACATTATGCCTTATTTTTTATGTCTTAAGATTAATGCTCTTCCACAAGAGTCAACTACTCAAATAATACAACTAGATAGGACAAAAGTAAAATTTCTAGGAAAATTAAAAGACCTACTTATTAGATTAACATCTCAGCCAAAAGTTCATCAAGTCATTGACATTGTAGTCATGGATATACCTAAATCATATGGCTTGCTTTTTTAAGCCATGATTGGTCCAAAAAATCAAATGAATATTTTGCTACAAGATGTCACATATTTGGTTGCCATTTAATGGTAAGGCACATGAGATAAAGGTAGAATGCAAAAAACACATGGAGCACACTGTCACTGATATTGATGGGGAAAACGGATTTGTTAGTTTCACAAACAAAATCATCAAAAACAATTGTGTGAATTCATTTTTTGGAAATTTTTCCATACAAAGTTCTCCTTTCTCTTAGCTATCTATTCAATATAAAATTGAAATTATTCACAAATATATTCCTCACGATGTGTAAATGTTGTAGATAATTGTGTAAATAATGTTGTAGATAAACAAATGTGGTCACTCTATTACGTTGGATCTAGATCTAATGATGGTGCAGGAGAATTTTGCATTCTACAAAGTATCAATAGGGAAAAACTGTGTTAACATGTAGATTGGAATTCAATGCACGAACAATGTAGCTGAGTATGAAGTGTTAATAAAAGGATTAAATAAGGCTATAAGCATGAAAGTGAAAAATATTAAAGTCTTTGGAGATTTTGAAATTGTTATTAGAAAGTTAAGAATCACCATCCATTGTGTTTCTAATCATTTGAAAATTTATTAGCAGTTGGTCCAAGACTTAATTTGAAATTTCCTAGGATTCAATATCACTGTCATTCCTAGACTACAAAATGTTGGTGCATACATTCTTTCCAATGTAGCCTCCAAACTTATACCACTAGAAGATTTTAGTCTTGATAGAATTTTGTTAGAATTTGTGTTTAGACCCTCTATACCTGATAATATATCAAATTGGAGAGTTTTCAATGATGATGATGATATCATAAATTTCCTCACTTCTGAGGGAACTTATGATGACATTGTCATTAATGAAGACAAACATGACCAAGAGTTAAATAAAATATCCAAAGAAGACAATCTTAAATTAGAAAGTATCATACTTAGATCCATGGTTAAACTAGAAAATTATATGACTTAAAATATAGATTGAAAACTCCTATGAATTGTAAAACAAACAATTCTACCATGAGTGTGAAGTAATTAATCTAGGCACTGATGAAAATTCACAAAATGTAAATTTGGGTCTAGGTTGTTCACCTACAAAGAGAACTTCTTTCTTACATTTCTTAAAACACTACAAAGATGTGTTTCAAGGTCTTACGATGATATTAAAACTTACGACACATTGATAATCCGACATATAATACCCATGATGCCTAATGAAAAACTAGTCGAACAAAAGTTAAGAAAATTCCATCATAACTTAGAAACCCAAATTAAGAATGAATTGAATAAACTCCTTAGAGAAAAAATAATTTTCCCTGTCACACACTCTAAGTGGGTTTCCAATTTAATTCCAGTTAGAAAAAATGAATGGAGATACTGCGATATGTATATATTTCAAAAATATTAATAAGGCTTCTAAAAAAGATAATTTCCTTTGCCTCCTATGGAAAATGTATTAAATATATAGATAGGTCCGAGCTAATGTCTTTTTATTGATGGATTTTTAAGTTATAATCAAATTATAGTTTGATCTAAATTATTGTTTAAAAACAACATTTCAAACTAAATGGGGCACTTTTTCCTATAAAAAAACGCCATTCTGTTCATACTAATAATGGTTGGAGCCAATTTCTAGAGATCCATGGACATAGATTTTAGAGTATTATAAATAAATCATTTGTTTTTTACTTGGGTAGTATCACAATTTACTCCAATAAAAGGTTAGATCATTTAAAACATATCTTCGAAAGATTCAAAAAATATGGAATATAATTTAAATCGAGTTTTCTTAAAGAAACATGAGAGAAGATTTTGAATACTTCAAGGCCACATTCATAAGACTTGACAAAGGTGGCAGATAAGCAAAAATAAGAGTTTATGCACGATGTTGAGTTGAACTTAATTAAAACTTCAATAACTAAAATTATCAGATCAAATTCTATATGAGCAAAAGTGAATTTGCAAGAAGTGCATTTAGTGGTTTATATTGTTGTTGCTACTGGTGTGTATGTTGGTTTGATAAGTGATCAAAGATTGGTTAAGGTGATTTTATGGTGTTTGGGGTGAGTAAATGAGGTTAGTAATTATTTGTTTTATGAAAAGAAACAATCTTCATTATTTGAGTTTGAAATTGGAATGAAAGATGAATCAAGGAGGTCAAGTAAGTAGCGACTTGCAGATTAGGGGTTGTAGCTCCTTCCAGTAGTGGCTGGTAAATAGTTAGGGGTTGGAGATCCTTTCAATGGAAGCAAATAAACTAGGGTTGTTGCTACTTTCAGTTGTAATTGACATATTAGGGAGTAATAACTTCCTTCTCGTTGTAGCTAGAGAAAATTGTAACAACATGTATAAGCTTGCCTTTGTGAAGTAAATTGAAGAATTTTTTTGAAGAATCTATATGTGCTATTTGTGCTTCTTATGTTGATTCTTGTGATGTTCATATGAACTATTGCTAGTGTTATTGGTGTCTTAGTATTCTTCATTAGGAAACAAAATTTTAAAAATTCCATAATACTCATTCACCTCCCCCTCTCACCATTGTCCTGGTTTCTAACAATTGATAGGCTTCAATCCATGATAAACATAAAAAAATTTATCCCATGATTAAAAGAAAATCATAAAAATTAACTAATTCATAACTTTATTTTAAATTATTATTGTTATACATTTTAAAAATTATGTAAAAATATTCTTAGTCATGGAGATTCACCTTGACTTGTAAATATGTTTTGTTACAATACTATGGCTTATCAATACCACATGCCCAATATAATACGTGTTCATATAACATTTTCTTTAATTAATTAATTTAAGATAAATTAATAAAAAATATAACTAACTTGGAGATAAATCTTAACCCCTGATCTATGAATACTACTATAAATATTCTGACATATTTCATGCAGGTTAAATCTCTATCATCCACTAATAATTACATACAATTAAATAAATTTTTTAAAAAACTTAATCTAAAATAAACACTCTTATAAACATAATTATAAAAAAATTAATATAAATAAAATTCACCAATTAAAATTTATTATTATTATTAATTACCAAATTTAAACTCACCAAAAAAAACTTAACATCTATCCAATATGTTTCAAAATTGGTTTAAGTTTTTAATACATTTTATTACGCCATAAGGCGTTATTATTTGAAAACAACATACCTGTTACTTTGCTGTCTTTTCTGTGCATCGTTGGATTTTTTTGTTAGACGATTAAAATCACCTTGCTCGTTGATTTGAAATCTGTTACTTATTGGCCAGATGACATCAGACATTGGTTAGTTATTAAAGTTAGTTATGACTCTCGCAATCGCATTCGCCATTCGCCTCTGCATATTAAAACTGTGCTGAGAATTACAGATCTATGAAGAAATATTGGGCAGGACGTATCCATGCCCCTTCGCTTTTCATTCATTGAAAAAAATAGCTGCGATTAAAAATAAGAACTGATATTGTCAAGGAAACAATATGTGAGCAATTTCTTCTATGTAGTTCTTTAGCAAGGACTGCTCACAAAGACTATGAATGCCCAACCACCCTGTATCGATGGGTACAGAGTTTCCTTTTCTCGGGTATCTGAATTTTTATGTTGGATTTCTCAGCACTAGTCGAAATTATAGTGTCAATCTTGTTTGCAACTTCTATCGTGTTCCTATATTGACTTGCTTTTTTCAATTATTTAGCACTAACAACATTATGAGTTGATTTTAACTATCAATTTTTGCAACTGTTGAATTCTAGGTTGCAAATGTTTGGGATGAAGATCTGCAGAGTGTTGTTCAAATGGGATTTGGGCAAAATTGGAAAAGTCCTTACACATCTCAAAGATTCCACGGTAACTGCAAAAATGTAAAGATGCTAAGCTTCAAATTCATACTTTCTTTATATGCCTAGAGTAGAATTCAGTTTCTTACCATTTAAGTTTCTGATTGCAGGTTCTGTACCAACAAACCACATGAAAATTGAGCTCTGAGTCTATTGCCCCTTTTACCCGGTTTAATCTGCGAGAGATATGTTAAGCGATTCTAAGAATCTCTGGTAACTTCTAATCTCAATGGGGAGAATTTCTATTTCTAAAATATTCACTTGGTGCTGAAAAATTATATCTGGGTGGCATTGACTATGGTTTCTCAATGTCTACGATATTTTCCATTCTTTATTTCTGCCTTTGGCCTCTTGATTTGGTATTGACCATTATTTTTCAGTGTCTCTATCAACATTCGAAATGACTGGGAGTCATTTTATTTCTGATATTTCGCTGATGATAGAAAATAAGATGTTTTCCATTCTTTGTTTCTGCCTTTGGCCTCTTGATTTGGTATTGACCATTGTTTTTCAGTGTCTTTATGAACATTCGAAATGGTTGGGAGTCATTTTATTTCCGATATTTCGCTGATGATAGCAAATAAGTCCTTACTTTGAGGTATCGCAGGTCTATAGATCTAAAAATCTATTGAGTATTTGCTTTGTTGACGTGAATAACTTTAGAAGATTAGTACGCCTGTTAATATTTCTGTAATATTCTATAATTACTCCACAATCTGTAGCCCAAAGCATAAAGTGTGCAGGACAGTGGAGTGGGTGAGCGTCACTTCTGGATTTCGCATGGGTTTCAAGCGAGAGCGTCACTTCTGGATTTTGCATATCTTGCTCAACTTTATGCGATGAATTTAATAAAGGTACTTGAGATATGGCATGTAGGTTTGGTACTGTGATTTTCTAGGGCCGCCTTCTAAGATTTAGCAGATATGTCTGAAAAATCTTGCTCCCCCTTTCTGTGAAATGTCTTGTGTCCCTCTGTACTGTGATATTCCCATTATTTTAGCCTGCGCTTTCATTGGACTGTCTCCCATTCTTTCACCCAGCCCGTTCGCTGGACTGTCATAGCTCCTGGAGTTTTTGTGCTTCTTAGTTTTCGACCCTAACCATTTGGAATGGCCTTCTGCGCTGTGATTTTCATTTGCTTTCATCATCAGTCTTAGACAGTCTGTACTCTGATTTGCCTTATATAACTTGGAATTGATCTTTCTTTTGTGTCCTCGATCATGGTTTCAGGATTATTGGATATGGTCTCAATACCAACAGTTCCATTTCTTCAAGTTGGTGTTTGTCGAGAGATGTTCAGATTCTCTCGCTTGGGATTATGAAATGAAGAAGTTGGGATATCATCTGTTCAGTATTGTTCATGTCAGTATCTCTGGGGTTTTCCAATATATCACTGCTCCAAGTAAGCGTGTTCATGTTTTATCTGGTCTTCTTCAGGCGAGCGTGAGATTTCCTTCAGAGAGGCATACATGTGGGAGAAGTGCTTCTGTGTTATTATTTCTGCATATTAGGTTAGTAACGACAAGATATTTTAACCCCTTTGTTTCTGCCTCTGTCCTCCTAATTTGGTATTGACTATGGTTTTTCAATGTCTACGATGTTTTCCATTCTTTGTTTCTGCCTTTGGCCTCCTCATTTGGTATTGACCATTGTTTTTCAGCGTCTCTTATCAACATTCGAAATGGCTGGCAGTCATTTTATTTCCGATATTTCGCTGATGATAGAAAATAAGTCCTTACTTTTAAGGTGTAAATCATAAATAACTATTGCAGTTATGGTATGGTTGGTATGGTGTGAGCCTCCCTGCGAAATGTAGTTATCCACTGTTGCAAAAGTTTAAGTTCAATAATCAAATGCATTCATACCTTCCCACTGTTGCCGGTTCGGCACCGGGGAGCATGTAATAGTCAATGTAGTTAGAAATAGTAATTTACTTTTATATATATACCTAAATTTTAAGTTGCAACTACTTTTGAATGCATTTCATTATTTATTTATGGTTTTCATTACCTTTTCATTCTCTGTTGTTAAAACTTAGGACATTTACTAATAGGGTTTTTAAATCATGTTTGTTAGATTTTTTAGTTTTTTTTGAATCCGTTTTTATAGTAGTTTTTTTGGTTTAATTATCTAAAAAAATTCATGTAAAAATTAATAGTTTTTAGTTTTAGTTTTTAATTATATGTTAAATTTTGTAATTTTTATTATTTAATGATTTTTTATACGTTAAGATTTTTCTTTATTATATTATGTCTTATGGCGTTTTCTTTGCAACATCTGGAACAATTGCTAGTTTTATCCCTATTAATATTAATATTAATATAAAATAAAATGACAACTCAACTAGTATGCGTTTCACAAATATATAATATACTAGTATGCGTTTCACAAATATATAATATACTAGTATGCGTTTCACAAATATATAATATACTAGTATGCGTTTCACAAATATATAATATACTAGTATGCGTTTCACAAATATATAATATATAGGTTTACAACGTGATCCTTGCATTGTGGAATAGTGAAAATGTATGTAACTAGTTTAACCATTAAAAGTAAATTAGCTTTCGAAGACTAGAGTTTGGTTCCAAAGAATGGTGGGACACTCAAATTATTATAAGCATTTTACATGATAAATTTTAGAAAAACAAGACGGGTTGTATGGCAGTAAGTCCCTGCCTTGAGGGGGGTTTGGTTAAATGCTTGCAATATTGCTTATTGAGGGGGATTTGGTTAAATGCTTACAATATTGCTTATTGTTTTTTTGCTCTTAGATACTGCTTTTTAGATCTTAGATTCAGAATATGAGAGGGATTTGGTTAAATGCTTACAATATTGCTTATTGTTTTTTAGATCTCAGATTCAGAATATGGTCATCATGGTTTCACCTTTTGATTGCTGCTACATTGCTACTATCAGAAGGTTTCAACTTTTTCATTGTTACTACAAAATTTTATTACTTTGTATTGTATATGTGTTTTAAGAGAGTCCTTTGCTGGCATTGTAAAGTTTGTGTTGTATATATATTTTAAGAGAGTCCTTTGCTGGCTGAATGTTTGTGTTTGAGTGCACATGTTACTGTTGTCCGTCCTTCAAAGCACCCAAATGTTGAAAGAAACAAATAATAACTCAATGCTTGTGCAACATATCAATAAGAAACACATAATAACTCAGTGCTTCTGTATAATATCACTAAGTAAGGCATGAACCGATCTTTGACATGACTTAATCATATTGCAATTAAATAATAACTCAGTGCTTGAATTAAGTAAGCTTTTTGATACCTCTAATATAGAAAACATAATTCTACCTGTGCAGACAAATACACTGGGTTGAACAAGGGAATTATGTGATAAGGTAGGTGCAGGTGCACTTTAAGTAGAAAAGGAGAAAGCAACACTAGTAGCAGAGACCGCTCGAAAGATGTCATCTGGACCGGTGTTCCTTTTACCCTAATATTTCATCATGATATGCTTCTTGAAGCGCATAGGCTGCAATCTGGAATTTATTATGGCTTTGGAAATGGACTAAGATGATTTCCACGCCGGTTCTCCATATGAGATCTGTTTAGAAACTACATTATAAATTACATTTATTTGTCAATAATTAAAAAACTTATCAACAAAGTTTATCTTAAAAAAATAACTTATCATTTTTAGATATCCAAATTAAAAGAGACGGAGGAGAAGTTGAATACCTTAAAATAAATTAAAATAGAGTCAACAATTATATATATATAAAATCACACATTATTATTATTTATCGTAAGCCATTTAAACTATTTTTAAAAATCAAAGCACGAGTATGATTATTATTTATCTTAAGTCATTTAGATTAGTTTTAAAAATTAAAGCAAATATGATAAGGTAACCATAATTGTAGCATATGGACAAGCGTCAAAATATTGGACATCATTTTTTATTTTTAGCATTGAAGTTAGACTTCATTCTGGATATTATAATAGCTTACGACTCAACACTATATCTCAAGTAAGTTTGCAGGGTTGTTTTCCTCACCGGTTTATGTAGTATCTTAACAAACTATGCAATAAACTCTCTCCTTAGTCTGCCCGTAACATATTGTTGCATCTAGTTGTGCTAAGGTGACCTTAGGCCTTATTTTTTGAGTTGTTTGAAGCCACTTCTTTGAGGATATAAATGGATTTTACATGAGCTATTTAGGTGCTTTTCTGTTAAACTTGAATCAACTACAACTGAATGGCATGCAAGTGAAAGATGTGAATGAACTCAAAGGAATGAAGTTGGATGAATGACCTGCAAGTGAAGTGAAGATGTGAGCAAATAAGGAAATGCAAGGTCTTTCACCATCAATATAAATTTAAGAAGGTAACCAAACTATGCATGCTATAAGAATAAGAATCTTGAAAACAAGAAAACAAACTAGAAAAATTAAGGCTTATTTTTTGAGTGGTTTGAAGCCACTTCTTTAAGGATATAAATGGATTTTACATGAGCTATCTAGGTGCTTTTCTATTAAACTTGAATCAACTACAACTGAATGGCATGCAAGTGAAAGATGTGAATGAACTCAAAGGAATGAAGTTGGATGAATGAACTCAAAGGAATGAAGTTGGATGAATGACCTGCAAGTGAAGTGAAGATGTGAGCGAATAAGGAAATACATCAATATAAATTTAAGAAGGTAACCAAACGATGCATGCTATAAGAATAATAATCTTGAAAACAAGAAAAAAAACTAGAAAAATTAAGGCTCGAAGGCAGAAGAGAGATGGGAGAATAAAAAGGGAATTTTGGTAAGGACACTTTCATAGCCCATTTACTTTAACCAAGAAAAACATGAAAAAACACGAAAGTGTAATAATTTATCAATGTCCATTTTATTAGTAAAAAATCATTAATAGTTTACAATTGCAAAAATGGAAGCATGATGGTAGACAGAAAGTTAAGTGAGGAAAACCTGCAGCTGATGAATGAGAAACACTAAAAAAAATGAGGTAGGTGAAACCTTAATCCAACAATTTTATTATCTAGTAAACTACCACTGCTTTGAAGTTAGCTAAATTTGGAGTTCATCTACAATGCTGTCATAATTTACAAAAGATCTTAGAAATAAACAGTTTGCAAAAGATCTCAGAAATAGAAACAAGGTAAGACATTTTGAAATGTGCCATATAATAGAGATATTCTAACACTATTGTTACCTACGTATGTGGGGTGTTCCCTGTCCGCCTACTCCATTAAGGGGATGCCTAAAGAGACTGGTTGCTTGTCCCTTTTCTTTAGATACATATTCCTCTTTCTTTAGCTACATATTCGACCAACTTGTTTCAACCCTCACTTAATCAAGTTCGACACTAAGCTCTGGCATTAGTGTTGGTGGAAAACTCACATGGATAATAGTTATTCACCAGATAAAGAGCGAAATTCACCAGATTAAGAAAGGAACAATAACAATTCACTGGATTCACATCAAGAGCATGCAAGAAGTAGGATTAACAACGAAATTCACCGGATTAAGAAAGGAACAACAACAATTCAATGATTCACATCAAGATCAGGAAAGAAGACATAAACTTGCTTCTTTTCCCATAATTTCTTGCAAGCAATATGAATTATGCAACGTATGAATTCTGAAGCATACACATGTGGCCAATCTGGCTAGTCACGTGTAGCGAAGGGAGCAACATGTAGTAGAGGAATAAGGGATATTGTGCCAGACTTGTTGGATAAGGGATATTGTACCAGACTTGTTAACTGTGTAGTGTGAAGTTGGAAATTTCTCTTTCATCTCTTCCAACACGAGCAACTTATCAACAATCTATCCCATGGCAGATTGGATTCAGATTGAATTGTTTTGTTGGGGTCTCTTGATCCTTGGCATATATCTCCTCCTCACTTCCTTTAATAAGGTTTTGTCCATGACAACGAAGCCAGAGAGTGATGGACATCCTTCAGTGATGGAAAACCAAGCCTTCTTTTAATGTATTGTCTTACAAAAAAAAATAGACTACCCCTCTAGAAGTTGTGTGTGCTCCTAGATCTGTGAGTCTAGTCTTTACAAAAAAATAGACTGCCCCTATAGAAGCTGTGTGTGCTCCGATATCTAAGAGTCTGGTCTTTCATCATGCAAATTCCCAAAGATAAAACTATCACTCTAGTAAATCACTAAAAGTTGTAGTTATGTGAGACAAGATTAGTAGATGTGTGAAGCTTGACAGATGGCTCACATGTGAACCACTAGTTACATGATACCCTGTAACTTGTAATTAGATAAGTCGAAAAAGAATAAGGTGAGATAAATGGGCAAGGTAAAAGGAAAAAATTGGTTATATGTTCCGAGCTATCTTCAACATTAAATGTTCAGAATTAATGCTAGCATTAGTTCTATGTTAGATTTGAGTCAGGAAATATAATTCACATAAAAGAACATAATCTATAGTTACGCCTCTTAACGCCTTGGGAAGAGGCCAAAACCATGATAAGATTTTCTATTCGTCTTCACAAACTAATGTGATGCAAGTATTGGTCCTCCAAATTTCAGCGCCAAAGAGTTTAGTTAAGTGTTACAAAAACTAATGCTGTGTGAGCCCATTCAATTACTATAGTCCCATGCCTCACAATAGGGACTAATAAGGGAGATAGGTGTAAAGTAGCTACTTAGGGTGGGCATAAATTTAAATAATAAATATGATTTTGTATTTAAAGTTATATATATATATATATATAGGTAAAGGAAAAATATATTTTTGATATTTCTAAAATAGAAATAAAAATGTACAATATTTTGGTTACATAGCGGCTTACTTGGTTTCTTAACAAACATTTTATCTTAGCATCCAAAATATACTTCAATCATATATAAAGAAGCAATATTAACTTGTCATCGGAAAATATAGATTAAAGAGATTAAAGGAAATGTTTGATGACAAAACACCATTATGGAATTATAAACAGGTAACAATGGCAACATCTAAAAGTAAAGCTTCCTTTGAGAGCAAATTTGCTAGAAAATTATGCTCGCTGTAAGAGGGAAGGATTTTAAGATCATCAAAATGTTGTTTTAATTTCCAAATATTCCTTTTGCAAGATTCTAACTGAAGGATTCTAAGATCCACCTTTTCATTAAACCGATCCACTATTATTTTGGAATCTCCAATTAGTTTAAAAACCTCCACCTGCTTCCACGATGCTAAATGCAAAGCACACCATAGAGCAATCAACTCAGCAACAAATTTTGCACCATTTCTAATTCCCAACTTACATTCATTGCAAAACATCTTATAAAGAAGATGCTCATAGTTATATGCATTGTGTTATCTTCATTCATTAGTTGTATGAGTAATTATTTGAACTAAGTTTTGAATAATTGTTCAAGTACCATACCTTTATTGCAAAATATGGTGTGAATAATATGTTCATGTTTATATGCATTGTTAGGTCGAACAATAGGCATCCCACATTAAAAGTGTTTGTTGATCAATATTGGGGCCTTGTCTAGGTTTGGAACTCGATTAACCGACCTAACATGTTTATGGGTGATTGTGTTAGGCTCAAGAGTATAGGGGAGATCCCTCTTACTTGGTCTCGAGCATTCTTGGCAACAAGCAACATCTCCAATGATTCTGATAATTTACAAAAAAAAAGAAAAAAAAAAGAAAAAAAGGAGGAAGAGGAAAAAAATAAAAGAGAAAAAAGATCACATTTATATGCTTTGTGTTGTATTCATTCATTATTTGCATGAGGAATTATATGAACAAGTTTTAAACACATGTTTGAACATCGTACCTTTGTTGAAAAACCTTTTGTGAACAATATGTTCCCATTTATATTCATTGTGTTATTTTCAACATAGTTTAACTAATATACATTTTGGTTTTATTTATGATATTTTATCCAAATTTGGTAGAGATTTTTTCACATGGTAAACTTGAGTTGTCATATGTCCCATGAGATTTTTAAGGTTCTGAATCCATTTATGCATTCAAAAAATCATTTTAAATTATTTAAACAATAAAAGATCACAATTTTACTTAAAATTGTATTACTAAATAAAAATAAAAATACTCAAACATACATATATTAGACTATACTATAAGCATCTTTGAAGGGTAGACTAGGTTCACCAATGCAACATTGTCCCCATAATTATTGTGAAATATTAATTGTTTTGTGAAACAATTACAAATATTTAAGTTCCCATTATCCAATGGATGAGAGGAGGTCTTGTGGGGCAAGTCAACCACCCTGCCGACATTATGGGCATTAAAGGTCAAGGGGCGTGGCTCACCCTCAACAACAAATGCATGCGATGAAATAAATGGCTAATAAATTGTTGTAGAGGTTGTTGGGGAGAGTTATGATCATGTGAGAGTTATGATCATGTGAAGGTGAGTGAGGGTTGCTTGAGCTCGAGTGAAGTTGTGGAGTCGACCTAGGAAAAATATCATCATGGCAGAAGAACTCCCAGAGGACGTCAATCCTGGAGTTCTAACTTCTAAGCCTGCTTTTCCTCTAGAGGAAGTCAACCCTGGAGCAAAGAGATCAAGCCACGTTTCTAAAACAACTCGGCAAACTCAACCAAGCAGTGATACTTCTTTCACAAAATCCACTCTTTCACAGGTTTTTCTATCTCTTAAGGAAGGAAAAAATAATGTCAGGGGTTGTCATAGAGAAAGAGCCTACTTTAGCTCAACTAGTCTCCTCCATTGGCTCTTAAGTCAAGAAGAGGAAGAAGACTGTGATACATTCATACTCCTATTATGAAGATAGCAGTGACACTGAATATACAAAAACTAAGCATGAGGAAGGAGAATCTAGCAGATTAATGCATGGAGGTAAAATTTCCAAGTTCATTCCAAATCCCTACATCTAGAGACCTCATACCAGGCCCAAAAATAAACTCAGAATAACCAACAAGTTGATTGCTAATCTTGCATTGAGAGATGAGATTATTAATATTGATGACAATCAGAGGATAAAACCAAGAAGAAAAAGACTCAGCCAAAGAGTCAAACGCAGAGGAAGAGGTCAGACAAGAGAGTGACTAAAGTTGAGGCCATCAAGATTTTTTCCTCTATTTTGGACCTCTGAAGAATGAAGGAACATGGCTTCCTTCAAGGAATCTTTTGATTTTTGGGTTAATTTTCTATGTTTTCGGATATAGCTACTTTTTCAGCAGAGGTAGATATTATTTTCGAATATTAGTATATGATGAAAATAAGCTGCTTTTTGGTTTATTATCATATTGGTGACATCAAAGCAGCTGAAGTGGAGGAGATTTATGTTATGATACATGCTGCCAGGTGTCATTGATTAAGCCTCCTCCTAAATTTCAGGGTTTTGTTTTTCACTTTTTGGGGAAAACAACCGCATGTCACTTTCATTGTTGTTTATACTTTTTGTGGAGGTGGTTGCCCCAGAACAGAGGAGCAGTCTTCCAACAGATTGCCACATCATTCAACCACTTTAATTTCTAGTCATCATGTTGTTTACTTTAGTTATGTTATAGCACTTTGTATTAAAGTTTAAAGATAAGCCTCATCTTTTGTATGAGATTGTAATAACTTTTTGAACAGATTCACACCTTTTGTGGAGATATCAATATAATGTTTTTGTATATATGTGACAAAAATCTATGAAGAAAAGGTTCATGGTTTATGAATATTTTTTCTCATATAATCAGTGTAATTTTCAGTGAATGAAATTTGAAAATTTTTTGAGGACTTATTACCTACTTGATGTGTGTATTGTCAAATTTTCACATGTGTTTCTACATCTCATTTTCTTCAGCTGCAGTTTGTAATTTGAGATGTTGTTGTATGTTTTTATCAGTCTCTTGATATGCTTATGTATTTTGTCAAATTTTATCAGTCTCACATAGTGAGATTTCTTGATAAAATATACATAATGATAGTTTAAAGGGCATCACCTATGACAGTCACTTTTCATAATATTTCAGTAAGATTATTGTAAGTCTAGATATAGCCTTCTCTTGTTGAAATATTGTCAAACTGTTCCTTGTGTTACTTTCACCCAAAAGAAGTGGATTTCTGCCTTGCAGACCCATTGTCCCTTCTTCTATTTCACACTCTCTTCTCTCCATAGGCTACAAACCTACCTTTTAGCTACCACATCAGGACTTAATACCCTCATTATTGTAACAGTGAACTTGAATGAAATCCCTTTTCAGTGATTGAGGGTTTAAACCACCTACCAATCTTATAATCCAAATCATTAAATTTACTTAGAGCTTAGGATGTGACTGGTAAAGCACTTGAAGCAGTCCAAGTGCTAATTCCAATGCCAACATCTTTTGGTGCGTCTTCCGGGAGACAAAGGCCTTGAAATGAAGTATTCTCCCGAATATCTTGTTTTGAATTGTTAAAAATAAATTCTTGATGGTGAATAAGAATTGGTAACTTGAAGTAAAATGAAATTTGGTTCACCTGGCGACTCCACAAAGGAGAAGATGGGTTTTAAGACCTCCTAGTACAAGGAGAAATTAGAGATCACCTACTGTGACTCTAGTTGCTGACCCATAGAAGATTATTAAAGATGAAAAAGGAAAGCAAATATCAATTGAAGCCACATATCAGTTAGTGAAGAAGGTACAAAAAAAGTAAATTCCAAAGAAAAAGGTACCTTCATCTACTTTAGAATCAAAAGAAGTTTTAGTTTCAAAATATTCTACTAAAAATTCTCAAGTTGAAATTGCTTCCCTGGAAAATAAAGTAGATGGTGTTAACATAGGCTCAGCTGAATTTTTTTCTCACTCATCATTTAGTAAATCTGAGATAAGTACTATTCTAGTCAAAGAGGAAAAAATAGAGTTTTTAAGTGTCAATAAGGAATCAGAAGAGTTTGTGCTGACAGAAGGGTAGTTAGAACAAGTATTGGAAATTGCACCTTTTCTTGATAGGGATGTTTTGACTGAAGAATATTTTTAAACCATTTTAAATTTCCTTCAAAATCATCCTAAATATCAGTCTTTTATTACCCCTCAACAAGAGTATTTTCCTTTGCCTCGAAATCCAGTTGTTGGGTCATCCTCTTCTCATCCACTAGAAGGGAGTGTTCCTGAAGGCCACACTTTCAACTTATCTAACATTCTAGCTAAACAAAATAAAATTGAATTTACCTCATCCCCTCAAGAGCCAACCTTTGAATCTGATTCTTCTGTATAAGGTGAATTCAAGACCTCCTCTGTTCATCTCTTTGAAAATCGACTATTTTCAGTCCCAAATCTTGAAAAATCAGCCCAATATTTCTAATTTTCTGTTGTCCCAAATCATATTCAAAATCCAAAAATTGTAATTCCTAATTACCAAACAACTACATCAACCAGTCATCCATCAACTGTACATCAAAAAACTATGGCTCAGCCTGGCCTTATAAGGATGCAACAGATAGTGGCTGCAAGATATGCACCACTTGCTCTTCCTCAAACTTTGCATCCTCTTCCTCAAGGGGATTACCTGAAATATCTTCCAAAATACACTGTGCAGGGAGAAGGAGTTTCTGTTGAGGAACATTTGGTTGCTTTCTATAGTTATTAGGATAACCAGAACATTGAACATGAAGATGTCTAGTCAATACTCTTTGTTCAGATCTTGGATGGAGAAGCTCGTAAATGGTTTAGAAGTCTGCCACCCAACTCAATAACATGAATAGTTGAATTGGAGGAAGTATTTGTGAAACAATGGGATGATAGGAAATACTATGTGTACTACCTTACGAAATTTTGAACTCTAAAAAAGAAGACATATGAGTCATTGGCTGATTTTACAAAGAGGTTTAATAAAATTTATCAGAAAATTCCTGAAGAAATTAAGCCTCCTGAGACTACAACTATGATAACTTTTGCCAATGCTTTAGATTATGAGTTTGCTTTATGGTTGAGGGATGAGAAAGCACAGACATTGATGTATATGCAGGAGGTTGCAATTGGAGTGTAGTCTAATCTTATGGCTTCAAATAAATTGAAAATGGAGGAACAGAAAGCAAAAAAATACAAAATTAAAATGAAAGATGAAAAAAATTCTTCCTCTAAAACTCTTACAGTAGAAGAAAAGATCGATCAAACATCCCATTTGATCAAGGAACTTGCCTCTAGGATGAAAAAAATTGAGTTAGAAAACAAACTAGTTGCTAGAGCCAATCAGAAAGAGTCCAATAGAAATCAGGCTCCCTTTAGATGGCCTTTTCAACCTCAAAAAATCATACAACGCCCAAGGAGGAATGCTGATGATCAAAATGTCCAGCCTCCTTTGAATAATTTTGCTGAAGAAGAGCAACAAGAACATGATGAAGAAAATGAAGAAATAAACCTTGTAGGAGAAACATCACAGTCAACTTGTTTGACTTTGCAAGAATATGAAGACCAGTCAAGGATATATATTGTTTTCAGATGATGAGAATGCCCAAATTTATGCACAAAATGATAAAAAAACAACAAGAAGATCAAAACATAAACTATCCTTTGACATCTAAAGGTCTTGTTCATCAACCTCAACAAAAATCAGATTCTGATAAACAAGCTTCCAAACAAAAGGCCAAAGTCAATGAGGTTCCTCCACCTCAAAATTCTGCCCCAATTATAAAAATTTCTGTAGAAAATAAAGAATTAGCTCCAATTTATTTCGGTAAAAAAAAAAAAAAAACTGAATAAAATTAAAATTCCTGTCCCTCTTCTGGAATTGCTAAAAAATCCAGCATACAAAGAGTCTTTCAAAATTTTGTTACAACCACCTATGGCTCCTGATTCAATCAATCTTGAGGATGAACATCCTACTATTTATTTAGGCTGCCATGTCCAAGACCAAATGATGATAATTCACCACATTTCTACCTCTCACTCAATATACATGACAAATTTTTGCATAATTGTCTATTAGATTCTGGGGCTTCTCACAATCTAATGCCAAAGAAAGTGACGGATGAATTAGGATTAGAAATCACCAAGTAATACCATGACCTATACACCTTTGATTCCAAAAAATTCAAGTGTTTAGGAGTGATTAAAGACTTGGTTGTTTCTCTTACCTAGCTACTTATGAAAGTCTTAGTGATGGACATCATAGTTGCAGACATACCTTCTAGATTTGGGATGTTTCTTTCCAGATCTTGGTCTAAAAAATTGGGGGGCACCCTTCAGATGGATATGTCATATGCCACTATCCCAGTATTTGGAGGGGAATTCAGAAGGTTGTATAGGGAAACCCAAATGGCCTACATCATCAGTGATCAACATAATCCTTCAAATCATCTTATGTATGTTGAAGAGAAGGAATTGGGGTCATCCATATTACACCTTGCTGCTGATGATAACAATTTCCAGCTTGAAATTAGTGAAAAAAAACATTTCCAAGGTACAAATGAGAAGAATTTAGAGGGAGCACAAATATGGAAATTGTACTTTGATCGAGCCACATCAAGAGAAGGATTGGGAGTCGGTGTAGTCCTCATTTCTCCCACTCAGTGATCAGGATATCAAGTGTTATTCTCAAAACTAAAAGTGCCCGAAACAAGTCTGAACCTGAGCGACCAGAAAGTTCTCGTCGTTGTGATTCTGGCACCACAAACAGTTCAAAAAACCGATGTCGTGTGAGGAAGATATCATGTTCTGTCCGTTTTCCCGAACAACAAAATTTTGGTGACTGGATGCCCAGTTAGCATGCAGGTACAGTCAGTAGGTATATACTTGGAATATTCCATTTTTACCCAGCCAACAAGATCGTGCCACATGGCTCAATCTGGGCCATTGAATGTTTGTGGTATTGAGGATTTTAGACCGTTTGATGGTTTTTTGAATGACCAATGGATGAGAAACACGTGGCCAGCCCAGAGGCCGCCACTTGTCCTCAGGAGCATGTGTCAAAATTTATTTGGAGTCGACGGGAATCGACCACCGGACTTGCTGTCCGCCAAGCCTGCGTGCTACTGCCCACAGTGCGTGAAGTTCTTAACCTTATAAGCATTGAGTTTCATGTTAAAGTTTATATGTTTCGGAGTTGGGGGTTTGGGAGGCCAGACTCGAAGGGCCAACCCCCCCTCCATGCACCCAAGTGCTAGGAAAATGGGCTTAAGCCCCTCTCCGCGATGGTTCCACAACTTAACGACTTCCATAATTTTTTGTTCACATGGTTTATTTCAACCGTGGCATCAAATGTCATATAACCAGTGGCAATCAAACCCGTAACCTCCGGCGGTGGATAACTTGTTCACATGCGAGGATTTAAGTTTAATGTTATAGTTGTTGGTTTTGAAATGGTGGAAATGTAACATAAAATTCGGCGGGCTGTACGTTGATCACATGGCAGGGATGAAGAGTTTAATTGTTATAGTTTTGGAATAATGACACTCCGGGTTCCAAACCTTTCGGTGGAGTTCAAACGGTTATCAACGGAGGTTACGGTGGGGTTGGTATGTGACCACCCCGCCTCCTAAATTTAATGCTATATTTAAACCGTCTGACTATTCTGGAGAGCGCCCCTAAATTTTAGGGTTTTCCATCAATTTAACTTAAGTTAACTGCCTGTCTCCACATTTAGTGGAGCCTTTCTAGCTATCATTGGGGAAAAAGCATTGGGAGGTCAATTTTTGACCAATTTTTGTAAAAAAAGAGTCTACTAGACTAATTTGAGCATCTGGAGCCACTGGTGCAGAAAAAATAGCCATTAGAGGCATGTAAACATATGTAATTTACAATTTTGAGCATAATAACAAAGAGGGTCATGCCATTGGGAGATGGACCAGCAGATGTATCCCAGGAGGGGTGAACTGCTTCATCATGCCTACTGTGTAAAGCTTATGTTTGAATGTTTTTCTCTATTATGCACTATTGTTTAGTGTTTTTAAAGCTTATTTACATGCTTAAAGTTCACTAATTCATCTAAATTTCATGGTTAATTCTCTCATTCCTTAAACAAAATTATGGAGACAATTTGTACATGTTTATTTTACTGAAAGGACACTTCGCACATCAGAACTAATACACTCCTTTTAGATCAAGTTGGTATCAGAGCTTGAGTTTTTTTTTTTGTGGTGTTTTTATGTGCAAAGATTTGTTAGCTGTTTGCAAGGGTTTTCATGCTTACTAGGAATAAGCTTAAGAGAGGATAAGGCAAATTGGTGGAAGAAATAGGTTCTCAAAGTGAGCCACAACAAAGGAGGGAAATATTGCCACATTCTCCACCACCTATTTCACCTCCAAGAGAAGCAGAAGCAGCATCAAGCATGCCTCTAGGAGAAGAAGAAACTCATGAAGAGGTGGATCCCAAAGAAAAAGAAAGGGTGTACAAACAATCATTTCTTGACTTAACTGAAATGGTGAGAGTCCTTTATCAAGAAAGGAATGATAAAATAGAAGAGGAAAGGTCCAAAATTCGCAAGGAAGGACAAGGATCATTAGGAGGCCATAATGATGAAGATAAATCCAAGAAGGGAAATGGAGGAAATGGAGATAGTGGAAAGTCACCATAATCATCCTTATCTTCATCTTCATCATCCTCTACTTCATCTTGAGTACATCATCCATCTAAGTCAAATAACATGGGTAAAATTCCTTTTCTAAAACTTGATGCTAGGTTTGAATTGCTAATGTTTAATGGTGAAGTTAATGCAAAAAAGCTAGATAATTGGATTAGGCAATTGGAGGTCTATTTGAGAATTCAAAATTTTCATGATGATGAAACCAAAATCCAACTAGCTTCATTGAGAATGGAAGGTGCAACTCTTGTTTGGTGGGAAGCCAAAACAAAGGAGGAGATCAAGAAATATGGTAAGATTATTTTATCATGGACTAATTCCATTTCTGCAATTAAACAACAGTTTTATCCATTAGCTCACATGCAAAAAGCCATAATGGACTGGAAAAATTTTAAACAATTTAAAGGACAAAATGTACAAGTGTATACTTAAGAATTTAGGAGAAGATCTCTTTTATTAGGACTATATTTGCATAGCCAAGACACTTTGCTCAAGTATATAGGAGGTTTACATACCTACCTAAGACATACTATCCTCATGTTTAACCCTACAAGCCTAGATGAAGTTTGTGTTCAAGCTACACATTTAGAGGTAAGGGGAAAAAAAACTTAGATGAGAATGGAGAAAATGAGTTTAAAGGCAAATGGAAGAAAAAGGGAAATGAAAATGTCAAAAAAGAGAAGGGAAAATTCTTTTTCAAACACTTTTCTAAAACTAGCCATGATGAAGAACATTGTTGGAAAATTCATCCAGAGTTGAAACCAGAAAGTTTTAAAGCCAAAGAGAAAGCCAAGGAGAAAGGCAAAACTGTTACAATAGCTGGACAAGACTTAGGGTCAGATTCAAGAGATGAAACAAAAATCATAGCTATGGGACTAAAGAACATGAAGGGGAAAGTGATTGAAAATAAGCCCAGTTCTAGTATATCTAAATGTCACATACAAGCTCCAAATGAAGAAGAGAGAATTGAACTGTTTCATGTGAGGGTCATTTCCAAACATACCAAGGTTGACACATTGTTTGACAGTGGGTCACAAGCAAACTTAATCTATGAATATTTTGTCAAGAAACTTAATATTGAGACCATTCCACATCCGAAACCATATCCACTTGGTTGGATTTGTAAGGATGCAAATTTAAAGGTTTCAAAGAAGTGCATGTTGCGCTTTGCAATAACAACACATTTCATTGACACAGTTGAATTAGATGTTGTTCTGCTTGATATAACAGGTACGGTGTTGGGCAGTCCTTACTTGTATGACAGGAAAGCAATCTTCCATCGCCATGAGAACAAATACCATTTATTCAAAGATGGCAAGGAGTATGTTATGAGAGCTCATCGTAAAAAACTATACACTTCTTTAGTTAATGCAGGGCAGATGAAGAGGCTCGTCAATGCAAACCAAAACTTGACATTGATGATTATTAAACAAAGAGAAGTTTTACATAATCCTTTTCAAACAAATGTTGATGTATGTAATGACTTGTTTCAGTTTAAAAGCAGGTTTTTTTTGAAAGAAGATGACAAGCAGTCACAGTCGTCATTGGTGTTGAACGGTGGTGAAAACAGAGTGTCAGTGCAAGAAGTTGGAAAGGTCCAAGAGAGGGAAAAATAACTTAGCAAAGAAGGCACAAGATTCAGAAAATTTCATTGTTGATTTCAGAAAGGTATCGTACAATGGTGAGGAAACTTGGTCAAGAATCGACACAAGTTCAAAGAAAATTCAACAAAAAATCGCCATAAGGACAGGATGCAAGGTGAGAGTAATTCCAAGTTTCCTTTGATTATACACCAATGTAGAAACATGATGTTTACTACAAAGATATATTGCTATTATGAAATTTCAATAAATGTGAAACATTGTAGAGACCAATCCTATGATTTACTAGATGAGCGCTAGGCTTTAATTTTTTTTTTTTTTACACAGTAACTAGGAAATGAAACCATAATCACACAAGTTGAAACTCAGTAAAATTTAATCACATATATCAGTCCATCAATTTAACTTCTTATCACATATATATATTTAACTTGATTATAAGCACAATGAAATCCTCATAATTAAAACAATCTAACTAGCACATGTCAGGTTCACCATTGGACGAGAACCAAACTTGACTTGCCGTTGCTTGAGCTCCCTTGCTGTTGTCTACATCCAAGCCTGAAGGTTGTCGTGCTTAATCCGAATGTAATGACCCACCAGTTGACCTCCCAGCCTACTTCTTGGGTACTCTCCTTCCCCGCAGACCCCCGAGCTGCAATGGGGTTGTACAATGAAGGAATATGCTAGCTGATAGAGGTGAGCCACTATTGGCTCAAGAGTCTCCTCTCTATAACACTCTATCCCACCAAACTCAACCATAGCTCGTAACCACTCCAAATGACATAATCTCCTCCATCCAAAAATAGGGTAAACAAAAAGCCCCCTTTTCCCCTTCCCTTTCCCTTTCTTTTATAGAATGCTTCATAGGTGACACTTGGAATTTCATGCATAAATAATTATTTTTTTATTAATCCAAAATTTGATTATTCACCCACCCATGTGTCACCATCTCATCAAGACTCTCCAAAAATAATTTACTTAATTATTCATTTAAAATAGTATTTTCCTTACCCAACAAGACTTCCTATTTATTCTCCTATTTGTCTCTTGATTCCCCCTTTTCTACCCCTTAATTTGTGTTTATTACTGAATTTAATTGATAAGTCTCAGATTTGGTCCCCTAAACTACCTCAATTTTCCTTTATGATGAATATTCTTATGTTAGCTCTTGCCACATGGAAGTTCTCTAATTTCTCTAATTTTAATTTATTAATCTTATTTTAATTCACCACCCTCTTCTCTTAATGAAGTTTTTAATAAATCTTTATACTTAACTCTATGTCCCCCTTTCCCCTTTTTGCCTAATTAAGTTACTTATATACATTATCCACTTAATATTTTGTTTAACAAGGAAAGGGTAGAGTTATTATGGTAAAATATTTTATCTTTTCCTATTCCTCCCTTACCCTAAGTTCTATTCTTGATTTAATTCCTTTGGTTCTAACCTCATATGTCACTTGATATGAATTAGTTGGATTTTCATGTATTGATTATATTTATTAGTTTCTTTAATGATGTCGAGGGTGTCAAGTTGGTCATGCCCTTCAAGAACTTCCATTCGAAGTTCCAAGGGTGCCATGCCTAAGAATTTATTTCTGATGCCAAGGGTGCCAAGTCGATCGTGCCCTTCAAGAATTTCTCTTGAAATTCCAAGGGTGCCACACCACTTGCCCTTCAAGCATACGGTGGTTATGAGGGGAAATTATATGTGCAACGCCAGAGACCCTTATCATCTCATATGTTGCCTGCTATAGTGAGACTAATGGTGTTGGGGATCAAGGAATCCGCCTTGATGCGCGCCCCCCCAGAAAATCCTCGTGAGCGAACCAAATTTGGGACCTGCCCTCACGACATCGTGATCTTCAAGGCGAAGGTACTTCGACCTTTCCAGCCTAAGTCACGGCGGGAGGCTAGCAGGTGAGATCAAGAACACTGTTCCACCCCTCCCATTTTGTTCCATCCAATTGTACAACCCCATCACCCATATGTGAGTCATTCGTCCAAGCAACTAACATGTTCCTGCAACCACTGACATATCATTAGTGTGTGTGTATATATATATATCAAGTTCCAAACTGAACTTATAATTTCAAAGACGAATTATTAATTCCTATCAAACCAGATGTTGTCATCTCATCATATGCGAGTGCCTCTGGTGGTTTCCTGTCATACTCAATAATCATCAGTAACAAGGTTTCTCATTGTTATTCATTATCATAATAGCAACATCAACATGACCGTCATTCACATCATTGTTCATTTTGAATCATAACTAATGTAAGTAGCTACCATAGGGACACATCCATCATGGTTATCATAATCATAACATCAATGGGAAATTAACATATCCATCAAAGCCATCATCATCGTAATATCAATAGAAAACCTACCTATCCATCATCATCATAACATCAATAGAAAACATACCTATCCATCCAGTCTATCATCATCATGATATCAATAGAGAACATACATATCCATCAATGATGTCATCATCACAGTATCAATAAAGAACGTACATAACCATCAAATCCACTAATATTAGAGTCATGTGTCTGGATCCTCAACCTGAGGTCCTCAAGGAATAAAGTATGAAGGATTAGTGTTCATCAACCAAAGTGGGGCACTACATTCACCCCCTCTTAATAATGAAATTCGCCTCGAAGTCCTTAGATTAGGAAAGGAAATTAAGACAGGGATGCATATCCTTAATATCCTCTATTAAAATCTTGCTATCCTCATTGTGCCAAGTATCCTAAATTTTCAAATAAATCAATTTCTCCCTGATTTTTGTCCATTACGGAATATCGAAATATTTGAGGGTCATACTCAAAACATCTTCCATCTTCTTTATGGTTCCCTTTATGTAAGTAATATAAACATCATATTTACTTTTTAACTTTTATTAACTCCCTTATATAGTGTTTAAATGGGCTTGGGTGATTATGTGTCACATGCTTTGACAATCAAGCCCCACAATTATATTTCATCATTCTTGATGCCAATGCTTTTAGGGCACACAACGTCATTCAACAATGTATAACATGTGTACGGATATCCCTAATATATTACATCAATATTCATTTTGTAACAAATGTGGACTGCTTGGGAACCATTAGTTCATATAAACACCATCCCCAAGTAAGTTAACAAAATATCTACAACTTGTCTATGTTTATTTCTCATATATTAACACAATTGATTTCTTATGAAATTAAAATCATAATAGCTATATATGTTTAACATCTATCACCATAAAATATCTCACAAGATAATGTACAATTAGTGAGTGACCATTAACTCAAAACCACATGTGCAATGAACCTACGTTAAGGTGCATCAATTCTTCTTGTGAATTAATCTCAACTACATCACTTACACCACTTAGGTTTAATTAATAAAATGGCTTTTAGGCTAGGAATCGTCACATAGTAGATATCCTTTAACATGATATCATTAATATCGTTATATGATAAAGCTCCAACAAAAATAAATAAAACCATACAATTATATGATAGGCTCCAAAAACTAGCACTCAATATCAACCTATATAAAATTAGTAATAATCCTTTTGAATTTCTTAGCTTTCTCATATTTGAACCTAAGAGTATTTAATTATCAATTTCAATGTGTCTAATCATCATTGTCTCAACAATCACCTAAGCTAAACTCCTTCATGTTTCACATGCATGGCACGTCTCTACCCTGCAATTGTTGAATAATAAGCAATTGCATGTCCCCTCTTCTTCTCCCATAAAGGAATTGGCATGAAAATTTAATTCCATACATTTATTCCCTGACGTGTGTGTATATATATATGTGTGTGTGTGTGTGTGTGTGTGTGTGTGTATGTATGTATGTATTTATAATGTAAGTAATCTCTGAGTCATTATTGGATCCATCAACATGTCTCTAGGTGTTCCAAATCACTTGGGATGACTAAGCATTCCAAAAACCACTAAGTCATGAACCATATTGTTTTATAGTAAAGGGATATGATCATATGAGATTGACTAACTAGGTGAAGAACCACGCACATGAACACATACTTATGGTCTTCCTTTGGCAAAGTATTTGGTAAGACTATATAAATACTAAAAACCTAATATAAGAAAAGTGATAGACTATCATCCAGGATTTCTCAAGATGAACGAATGAGACACGCTTGTTACTGTTCTCGTCATTATTTTGTCCCAGATATGAAGTGAAACTCTAACCCTCAAGAGTTCTTGTTTAATTCCAGGTGGATGGTTCATCCTAGAAGGAGTCGCCTCCAAGTAATCTTTAGGTTGACACACTTTCCATCCATATTCTTAGGTCATCATATTCTATTTCCATGGGCTCTAGACTCAATAATTGTTTCAATATTATCTATTGCTATCAATCTATTGGCATTGGATTCCTGCGTGAATGACCATCTTGTTTCATTGACTCTTATCAATTATATAAAGGATCTTGATTCGCTTTCAAAGAGTGAAAAGTTTTCTTGCCATAATTTAGGAAGCCAACATTCTTATCAATGTAAACATCAATTTACACTCTAGTACTCATATCTCATAAGGAATTTACTACTTTAGTATTATTATTAAATAACATAACTTATTTATTAAGTATCACAATATGTATGATTTACTAACTTTTAAGGCTACATTTAATATGCATGTACACTCCATTCTAACTTTCAGATGTGCATTAGCCATGATGCAAATATATTAGCTTGAAGTATGTGTTTCAATATATCACTTTGTCTAACCTTAGATTTATGGATAGAGTATTATAAGGCTATCCACTTTAATTTAAGTGAACCTATAATTACTTTGAAATCCATTTTTATGTTTCATTTTCTTTAAAATTTTACAATATTTATTCTATAACAATGTTGCTCCTTCTCATTTAATTTAGGAATTAAGATATGGAGAATTGCTTACAACTTATAACCTATATTGACCAATGTCAAATTAATAATGGTCAATAGTAAAAACCAATCTTACAGTTTTGATTTCACATAAAATAATAAACTGATATGTGAAGTGGATACATCAATTAATTTTCTCACATACAAGTACTTGCATAAATTTTGGTGGGTTATCCACATTAGTAAGTCTATATAATTTTGGTGGGTAATAAACACTATGTCTACAACATTTCAGGTTTACTCCTATCTGAGTATTTGGGGAAAACATAACTAATGGATATTGGGGAAAACATAAATAATGGAGGGAAGTAACTCCTCATAATATATATATATATATATATATATATATATATATATATATTACTTCTTAATTCTATAAAATTTCCTTCTTGAGCACAAAGTTGCTTAAATTATGGCGAGAAGTAAGTAATAGTGAACATGCTATTTACTAGAGTATGAACTATTTTCAAGGATTTTTTATTTATTTTTAGAATCATGCAGACTTTAAAGATATAAAAATTAACTTCATATTAAAATCATTAACTTATAAATTCTATCATTAAATTGTAATTCAAAACCTTATTTCATTACAATCTTAATACTATAAAAATATAGATAAGAAAAGGTTCTATCTCACTTTTCATTATATAAATCATAAATTAAAACAATTAATTTGCTTCTTTTCCAATTTAACTAAGTAAGTAATTTTTGCAATATGTAAAAAGTGTAATTTAAAATTATAAAAAGAATGCAATTTTAAATTAACTTATAAATTTAGATATATTGAAATATATTCAAAAACCACATCCCTAATATAAGAAAACATAATTAAATATATATAATAACACATATATTTTTAAACATTAAATATATAGCAGCTAGGCCACTAATTAAATATTTAATAATATTCATTAAATACTTTTCACTTATTATGACATTATATAATGAGGAAAAAGTGTTACAATTCAAAACCATTAACATGATAAAGAATGCAACTCACTCTTTTAAAAGGAAACGGCTACATGCAATACATGCATGTCCACCCAACTTTTGCATGTTTAAACACGGAATATTAATAAATATGTGCATGTCCATCAAGATTTTGCATGCTTAAACGTGAATTTTTATAAATTTAATTTTGATCAACAGTAAATAAAGATTTAACTCACCAAGCTATCACGAAGCTGGCAAGCCACTTTTGACTTTTCAAAATGCCATTATCTTTAGGCCAATCAAACTTTCTTAATGCATTTGTTAGTTGGTTGAACTTTCATGTATATTTTTAATTTAGAAATTTCAATAATTCGACATTATTCGTCAATATATGGCAATCGAACTTTCATGTATATTTTTAATTTAGAAATTTCAATAATTCGACATTATTCGTCAATATATGGCAATTAATCCTTTCCCATCTATTGGAGAGAGGATTTAGGGAAATATTTGGAAATTTTTACAACAGGGGAGAGTTCAATTATTTGATCTTCATCAATTTTTTTTTTTTTTTTTTTTCAATCTTGTCTTCCCTATGCTCAAAATTAAAGTTAGTGGGTTACAAAATCACTCCAATCTTTGCTACACCATCTGCGAGTTGGTTCAAATCTCTGTTAAAAAGTTGAATTGTAACACGACAAACCAAACTTTTTAGTAATGGAAAAGTTCCAACAGTTGATTTAGTTTTTAGCTTGTGATGTCTGAGTACCATACAAGTACCTTATAAATGTTAATGATCAGGCTAGGATTTCCTTCAACTTTCAGGTGATCTAAACCATTTTGAAAGCAGATATAAACTTTAAAGTTCTGCCAAGTGTTCTCAGTTAAGCCTATTTTATCAATATTTCCTTACTCCTAACAGATGAATCAGAATAGTTTCACAACTTGCATTACGTATAGTTCCCCTTCACCAGCTTTTCAAAGGCTGTGTTTTGTAGTGTAATTCCCTGTGTCTCAAAGTGACCAAATATTTCCTTGAATGTCTGGAGAGCCACTAGAATTTTTGAATATTAAAATTAAATTGGTATACATGTTATTATATAATTTTAATGTATTATATTATATAATTTAATTATCATATTTTATATATAATAATATATCTTATTAATTTTAAATTTTTAAATTTTAGTATTTCCAAATCTCACATTTTAATTAAAAATCCCCAAAAAAAATTCAAATGTTCAAACATTACGCACTAAAAACATTACAAATAGTGGTGGTTAATTTAAAACCATGGTGGGTATATTAAAAGGTTCAAGGCATACGTGATTATTTCGAATGGCTTACTTAAGCCAAAGTATAAAACGTAGATTTCAAAAAGCCAAAGTATACAACGTACATTTCAGAATGTGTAAGGGAGAGGCAGAGGTGCCGGTTGAACTCGTGACCTCCCTGGCCATGTCATTCACAAGCAATCCTGAAGGGCTCTGAGAGAATGCGTAAAGTGATCTCATGGCTTTCACTGAACCCACATTTCTGCTGATTTCTGAAGCGGAACTACCGTGAGTGTTTTTTTTTTTTTGCCTCCTCGACCTTCACCCGTGTCTGTTCCCTTAAATTTCAAAATGACTCGGAATTTTAACCGAATTGAACTGCCGGATTTCGGCAAACGGCTTCAATCAAAATGCATGCAGGTGAGGTCAATCAAACTGTAGTAAAAGCGTGTATTATACGTCTATAATCTCAATTACTTACGGGTTGGTTTGGCTCGGAGTGCCCCCTGATCGCACGCTGTATTGTTTGGGATTAGCAATCTGTCTTTCTCTCCACCATTAATTGTTTTAATTGCGTGAAGTGAAGATGGGTCACCTGCAACGCTGAAAATGGATCTGGCAGGCTATTACGCACCATAAAATGCAATTGGGTCAAGTTATACGGCAAAAATTGTGACTCTAAAACAACTACTCTAGATGTATAATTAATTCCAAAGGTTTTCTTAGTTATCCCGATCCCTTTGAATCCGGGATTTCAAATTTGACAATCTCGAAATTGAGCAACTACGTGTTCAGAAATCCAGAGACTATGAGTTTGCTGTCAATCTCTGCGTTTTATGAATTGGATTGTTCATACTCCTTCACAATATTATAGCAATATTTGTAAAAATAAGTTTCGTTTCGGTTTGACATCGCAGAGATCAAACCGAATACACTTCTGTTCAGTTCCAGCTCTGCTAACGAGATAAATGGAGATCAGAATTACTGCAGAGAAGAAGAGTAGAATGTATGGGTGGTCGTTGCTCGGATTGGAGCCACCCTTAGACACATAACTTTGAACCAGAGTTGAAGACAGAGAGTGAGGTCTACACCAAAAATAAACCCTGAGATGGGTTAGGTTCCAGAGAATAAATAAATTATTGTCTGAGGTTTTCCAGAATTTTGAAATCTGATTTGAATCTATGTAGATAACTAGAGTTGGAAATCACAAATCTTATTCGAATTTCAATGGAACTCTTACTCGAGTTTCGATTTTTATTTTTTTTATCTAGCAAGACTCAGAGATCAAATTGAAGTATGTATTTATTAGGTCCCTACTTTCTCAATTTTAGTTAAAATAGTACACAGCGACTATTGCATGGCACTGAAAAGCTGCAAACATCATGACTGATCTATATATTAAGGTCAGAATTTGCATTTAAAACTGATATAATTATAGGTTGTAATAACTCTGGAAGCAAAAGAAACAAGCATACAGTGAGGAGGCCGAGAATCATTTTCTTCCCAGGGACTAAAGGCCTAATATGAACATTATGAGGAGACTACTTGAGGACATCTTCTTCAAATAGATCGAGGGTTTATACCAATCTCCACAAGCTTTCAGAACTCCATTAATAGAAGCCGAGTTACACATAAGGAAAGGAGCCATCATTATTTTATTTATTTATTTTATTTTTATTTTTATTTTTATTTTTAGCAGTGACCTCAAGGCCGAGTTATTGTGTGCACCAGTAGTGGTTTCAAGAGCTTAATTGTGGCTCATTTTAGGAGGGCCAAGCACTTGCGCAAGACTGATAAATCAAACTCAGAAAATTAATGCATTTCTGGACAGTATTATTTTTGCATCAGGAATATAAAATTCAGGAGGTAAATCGAACTATCTCTCATCATCCCATCTCTGTCTGTCAAGGATAAAGGGATTGATTCATTGAAGGGTGCAGTTATTTTCTTGGAGAGGACGAGTAGTTTTTCTTGTATTGGCACCAGTCACAAACAAAGAAAAATTACTTAGCCAAGGACTGTTTCCAATCTGAAAATACAAATCCATATGCTTTCTTGTTCTTCTTAGAGTAAAACCGTGAGAGATGTTTGTGTGGCACCACGGCCATTAAAAGTAATTTTTTATTATTTTCTATTATTGCACCTTTGCAGTCAAGATTAATGCGGTGATGGTAATTATTATTATTATTATTATTTTCGATGAAGATCCGCCTTAAATCATGGATGGAGTCATAACGGTATAATAGAGTTCAATTTTGTTATAGAACCAAAAACATAATCAAGAAGGTTTCTAAATCCACAAAGACTACAAAACTCATGGTTCACAAAAAAAATACAAGGAAAGCCTTAATACTTTATGGGCCTATAGGTTCTAGAGGTTGAACTTCGCTCTGATACCAAGTGTAGAGACCAATCCTATGATTTACTAGATGAGCGCTAGGCTTTATATATATATATATATATATATATATATATATATATATATATATATTTACACAGTAAATAGGAAATAAAACCATAATCACACAAGTTGAAACTCAGTAAAATTTAATCACATATATCAAGTCCATCAATTTAACTTCTTATCACATGTATATATTTAACTTGATTATAGGCACAATGAAATCCTCATAATTAAAACAATCTAACTAACACATGTACCTTTCACCATTGGACGAGAACCAAACTTGACTTGCCGCTGCTTGAGCTCCCTTGCTGTCGTCTACGTCCAAGCCTGAAGGTTGTCGTGCTTCATCCGAATGTAATGACCCACTGGTTGATCTCCCATCCTACTCCTTGGGTACTCTCCTTCCCCGTGGGCCTCCGAACTGCAATGGGGTTGTACAACGAAGGAATGTGCTAGCTGATAGAGGTGAACCACTCTTGGCTCAAGAGTCCCCTCTCTATAACACACCATCCCACCAAACTCAACCATAGCTCGTAACCACTCCAAATGACATAATCTCCTCCATCCAACAATAGGGTAAACAAAAGGCCCCCTTTTCGCCTCCCCTTTCTCTTTCTTTTATAGAATGCTTCATAGGTGACACTTGAAATTTCATGCATAAATAATTATTTTTTTACTAACCCAAAATTTGATTATGCACCCACCCATGTGTCACCCTCTCATCAAGACTCTCCAAAAATAATTTACTTAATTATTCATTTAAAATAGTATTTTCCTCACCCAACAAGACTTCCTATTTCTTCTCCTAGTTGTCTCTTGATTCCCCCTTTTCTATCCCTTAATTTGTGTTTATTACTGAAGTTAATTGATAAGTCTCAGATTTTGTCTCCTAAACTACCTCAATTTTCCTTTATGATGAATATTCTTATGTTAGCTCTTGTCACATGGAAGTTTTCTAATTTCTCAAATTTTAATTTATTAATCTTATTTTAATTCATCACCCTCTTCTCTTAATGAAGTTTTAATAAATCTTTATACTTAACTCTATGTTCCTCTTTCCCCTTTTTGCCTAATTAAGTTACTTATGTACATTATCCACTTAATATTTTGTTTAACAAGGAAAGGGTAGAGTTATCATGGTAAAATATTTTATCTTTTCCTATTCCTCCCTTATCCTAAGTTTTATTCTTGATTTAATTCCTTTGGTTCTAACTTCATATGTCACTTGATATGAATTAGTTGGATTTTCATATATTGATTATATTTATTAGTTTCTTTAATGATGTTGAGGGTGTCAAGTTGGTCATGTCCTTCAAAAACTTCCATTCAAAGTTCCAAGGGTGCCATGCCTAAGAATTTATTTCTGATGCCAAGGGTGTCAAGTCGGTCGTGCCCTTCAAGAATTTCTCTTGAAATTCCAAGGGTGCCACACCACTTGCCCTTCAAGCATCCAGTGGTTAAGAGGGGAAATTATATGTGCAACACCAGAGACCCTTATCATCTCATATGTTGCCTGCTATAGTGAGACTAATGGTGCTGGGGATCAAGGAATCTGCCTTGATGCACGCCCCCCAGAAAATCCTCGTGAGCGAACCAAATTTGGGACCTGCCGCCTTGATGCGCGCCCCCCAGAAATCCTCGTGAGCGAACCCAATTTGGGACCTGCCCCCACGGCATCATGATCTTCAAGGCGAAGGTGTTTCGACCTTTCCAGCCTAAGTCATGGCGGGAGTGCTAGTAGGTGAGATCAGAGACACTGTCCCACCCCTCCCATGAAGTTCCATCCAATTGTACAACCCCATCACCCATATGTGAGTCATTCGGCCAAGAAACTAACATGTTCCTACAACCACTGACATATCATCAGAGTATATATATATATATATATATATCAAGTTCCAAACTGAACTTATAATTTCAAGAAAAATATTTATTCCAATCAAACCAGATGTTGTCAGCTCATCATATGCGAGTGCCTCTGGCGGTTTCCTGTAATACTCAATAATCATCAGTCACCAAGTTTCTTAGTGTTAGTCATTTTCATAAAAAAATCATCAACATGACATAGTCATCCACATCATTGTTCATCGTGAACCAGAAGTAATGTAAGTAGACACATTCATCACAACTATCATCATCATAACGTCAATAGAAAATACTTATCCATCAAAGCCACCATCATCCTAACACCGACTAGGAAATAACACATCCACTAATAGTAGAGTGAAGTGTCAGTATCCTCCACATGAGGTCCCAAAATAATAATGTGTGAGCCTTAAGGCTAAATCATTGAAAATGTCATATCAAGGTCAAAAATCTAGAGTGGGGCACTACATACACCCCCCCTTAAATTAAACTTCGTCCCGAAGTTTCAAACCATGGAAGTGGTGACATATCCATCAAAGGCATCATCATCGTAACATCAAATAGAAAACATATTTATCCATAAAATCTATCATCATCATGATATTAATAAAGAACATGCATATCCATTAATGCTACAATCATCATAGTATCAATAAAGACATATATAACCATCAAATCTACTAATAATAGAGTCATGTGTTCGGATCCTCAACGAATAAAGTATGAAGGATCAATGTCCATCAACCAAAGAGGGGCACTACATTCACCCCCTCTTAATAATGAACTTCGCCCCGAAGTCCTTAGAGTAGGAAAGGAAAGGAAGACAAGGATGCATATCATTGTCACCTCTATTAAACTCTTGATATCCTCATTGTGCCTAGTATCCTCAATTTTTAAATCGATAAATTTCTCCCTAGTGTTTGTCCATTAGGGAATATTGAAATATTTAAAGCGCAAACTTAAAACATCTTCCATCCTATTTATGGCTCCCTTTATGTAAGTAATATCAACATCATATTCACTTTTTAGCTCTGATTACCTCCCTTATCTAGTGTATGAATGGTCTTATGTGAATATGGGTTGCATGCTTTGACAAACAAGCCCCATTGTTATATTTTATCATTCTTGATGCCAATACTTTTAGGGCACACAACGTCATTCGAAATGTATAATATGTGTATGGATATGCCTAATACATTACATCAATCTTCATTTTGTAACAGATGTGGACTACTTGGGAACACATTAGTTCCTATAAAACCATCCCCAAGTAAGTTAAAAAAATATCTGCACTTATAAATGTTTATTTATCATATATTAACACAATTGATTTCATATGAAATTAAAATCATCATAGTTATATATGTTTAAAATCTATTACCATAAAATATCTCACAAGAGGATGTACAATTTGTGAGTGACCATTAACTCAAAACCGCATGTGCAATGAACCTATGTTAAGGTGCATCAATTTTTCTTGGGAATTAATCTCAAATACCTCACTTATACTGCTTAGGTTTAATTAATAAAATGGTTCTTAGGCTAGGACTCACCACATAGTAGATATCCTTTAACATGAGATCATTAATATCATTATATGATTTAGCTCTTAAAAATAAATAAATAAATAAATAAAGCCATACAAGTATATGATATATGATAGGCTCCAAAAGTTTGCACTCAATATCAACCTACCCAAAATAGTAATAATCCTTTTGAATTTCTTAGATGTCACATAATTGAACCTAAGAGCATTGTAATTTTCAATTTCAATATGTCTAATCATCATTGTCTCAACAATCACCTAAGCTAACTCCATTTATCACATGCATTGCACGTCTCTACTCTGCATATGTTGAAGAATAAGCAATTGCATGTTCTCTCTTCTTCTCCAATAGAGGAATCAATCATGAAAATTTAAATCAATATGTTGATTCCCTGATGTAAATGTACCGGGCCATATATATATATAATATCTTTTAAAGTAAATAACCTCTGATCCATTTTTGGTTCCTCCAACATGTCCCTAGGTGTTCCAAATCATTTGTGATGGCTAAGCGTTCCAAAAACCACTATGTCATGGGCCATATTCTTTTATAGTAAATTGTATGATCATATGAGATAGATCAAGTGGGTGAAGAACCATGCACAACACAACGAACTTGTGGTCTTCTTTGGAAAATTCTTTAGTAAAGCTATACAACTACTAATAACCTAAAATAATAACAGTAGTAGACTATCATTTGGAATTTCTCAAGATGAAAGGAAAAAACATCCTTGTTATTGTTCTCATCATTACTTTGTCTCAGATATGAAATGAAACTCTAACTCTCAAGATACCAAGTGTAGGAACCAACCATCAAGAGTTCTTGTTTAATTTCAGGTGGGTGATTCATCTTAGAAGGAGTCACCTCCAAGAAATCTTTAGGTTGACATGTTTTCCATCCATATTCTTAGGCCATCATAATCTATTTTCATTGTCTCTAGACTCAATAATTGTTTCAATATTATCTATTGCTATCAATCTATAGGTATTGGATTCCTGCGAGAATGACTATCTCGTTGCATTGACTCTTATCAATTATATAAAGGATCTTGATTCGCTTTCAAAGCGAGAAATGTTTTCTTGCCATAATTTAGGAAACCAAAATCCTTACCAATGTAAACATCAATTTACCCTCTAGTACTCATATCTCATAAGGAATTGTTTACTTTAATATTATTATTAAATAACATAACTTATTTGTTAAGTATCACAATATGTATTTACTAAATTTTAAGGGTACATTTAATATGCATATACACTCCATCCTAAATTCCCGATATGCATTAGCCATGATGCAAATATATTAAATTGGTGTATGCTATGTGTTTCAATAGATCATTGTGTCTAACCCTAGATTTATGGATAGCATAATATTAGACTATGCACCTAAATTTAAGTGAACCTATAATTACCTTGAAATCCCTTTTTATCTTTCATTTTCTTTAAAAATTAACAATATTTAATCTATAACAAGTGTTTCTCCTTGTCACTTAATTTACAAATTAAGATATGGAAAAATTTTGGCATATAAATTATAACCTATATTTACCAATTTTAAATTAATAATGGTGAATAGGAAAATATAATTTTATAGTTTTTCTTTCACAGAAACTAATAATTTGAGATGTGAATTGGATAGATTTGCATAAATTTTGAAGTCTACATAAATGTTGGTGGGAAAAAAAAACACTAGTTAGTGTAAACCCTTTCAGTTTTACTCCTACCTCAGTATTGGGCAAAACATAAATAATAGAGGAAAGTAACTCCTCAAATTCTCTTTCTTTCTTTCTTTTTCTTTTTTTTAAATCACCATACAAACATTTTAACAATCATGCATGAATAATGCAACCATATCCCTAAATTATAGCATTTATTTACCATATTAGTTGCTTTAGAACCCAACATCCTAAAAATGAGCAAGGTATTGCAACCATACATAAATTTATATAACAATATATATCCACTTCAATCCAAAATTGAAATTCATCACTCGCTAAAATTCACGAAAGCTGGCATAAAACTTAATTTCATACATGTTAAGGAACCATCAAAGCAAATAAGATAGAGAACGAAAAGGTTAAAAAGGTTAAGATTTTCCAGCCAAGAGTAAAAATGATACATTTAGATTTGATACACCAATTTCTCTCTCATTGTCTTTTGAGAATACTTAATTCAATATTCACGATTAATCCTTTGTCAGTAAATCCTTGCTAACTTTGATTATTTTTGAAAGGGTGCGTATATTTTATTTTTGTTTGTTATTTTTTTTTTTTTTTAACTTCATTTCCACACTACAGAATAATAATTTTTTTTTTTTTATACCTATCAATAATGACATATATTTGTTCATTAGATTACATATTTTTCATTGGAATTAAAACTAGCTCAATATGATATCCTTAATATTTAAGAAGACCAATAAATAAATCAATATAGAATTTAAAGAAAAAGAAATTCTGGATTAACATTTTGTCAAATCGCAAAAATAAGACAATTACATGGAGATAAAAACAGACATTTTGTAAATCCTAGTCATTTCTCTTTTGATGCTACTTTGAAACAATTATATGGAAATGAAAAACAAGCCGTTTGTAGATCCTTCAGATGACATGGCAGAATTTTGTTTAGGAAGCATAAACGTGAATTTTGTTTAGGAAGCATAAACGTCAAGAAGCATAACAGATGGATTTACTTCGTCAAACAGAAATTATTTAAGCCCGACCTTTCTTGTACCTGGATATACTAACCCAAAATTTTACTTTATTGAACGTGTTTTATGCTTTTTAACAGTTGCATCAATTAAAATCTACAGAAATTTTGATTGGTAACCAAATTTGTTAAACAACAAATTAAAATATTTCACTTTATTAACCTTTTCCGGAAATTGCCGCAACAGTTGCATCCATTAAAATCTACAGAAATTTTGATTGGTAACCAAATTTGTTAAACACCAAATTAAAATAAAATTTTCTACATCATATTTCACAAAACATAGTTGAAATATTACTTCATACTTCACAAAACATAAACTTTTCTAGATCTTTTTCTTTTTTCTTTTTTTTTGAGAAAAGAGAAGTTCGAAATTTTACTTCATTGAATGCGTTTTACGTTTTAAGAGTTGGATTGATAAAAATCGTCAGACATTGAAGCCCTAAAAATGGATGTTAGCGTGGGAATATAAGGGCTTTAAGGGTTTATAATTGTATCAGTGGCGTTTGTGAAGTAGATAATAATAAAGATATATGGAGGGATCATAGCCGCTTCAAATCCCGACAACGGAATGCCATTTTCCAGCTTGATTTAGGGTGGTATGGACCGAAAGAGATGCCAGAGCAACAGTTACTGTCAGTGTTAAAACAGTTCTGCGCCATGGTTTTAATGTGAATAAAAATTGCTCGGCGTTATTGCTAAGATCGCTGAAGAGATTTGACCATTATTTGATTTGTGAAAGTGGTTTTCATATCAGAATTGGCAAGTACGTGGGTCCTCTCATTACGCTGGACGGATCCAAAAGTGTCACCGCCAAATGGACAAGATTTATTAATATAATAAATGGTTGATAGAATGAGTTCGATTCACTGTGTGATCACAAAAATATAACTAAAAATTAGAACAGTTGAACATGACCGAAACGGAAGAATCTCGCTGTGTTGAATGCATCCCGTCCAATTTAATTCGTTTCTTCAAGTTGGCTTTGCGTCCTACCAATATTCTCTCCGTGTTTTTTTCTTTGGATCCAAGTCATTAAGTGGCAGCTAAATTAATACACCGTTTAACGTTTTTCATTTGCCCTACTCTGTGTAAGTTCTGGGCGTTGGTTATGGGTGGCAAGGATTCTGCCTTCTCCCATCAATGCACGCGTTTATTGAGTTTCTTGAGCCTTTTAAGGTACCGGCTGGAGTTTATATCCGTGTTTTACATGGCAGGATATCTTGAGTCTTTAATGAAGAGAAGATCCGTTGGGAATCCAAGGTTTTAACGTTTTTTTTTTTTTTTTTTTATAATAGAGTCCTCGTCGGTTTGTTGGTGGATCCTCCGCTGACACTTGAATTAGGGAATGATGGATCCGGAGTTGATGAGACTGGCACAAGATCATATGAGCAAGCTTTCCCCCGATGATCTCATCAAGATGCAACGACAGATGATGGCTAATCCAGACTTAATGTGTATGGCAATCAGAGAATATGAAGAATTGGAAGCCTGAGGATATAAGGTTTGCAGCAGAGCAGATGAAAATGTACGCAAGGAAGAAATGGCTGAAATAAGTGAGCGCATATCAAGGGCTTCACCAGAAGACATTGCAGCAGTGAAGGCCCATGCAAATCTTCAGTCTGGATATCAATTGCAAGTAGCTCATAACCTAAACGATCAGGGAAATCAGTTTCATGTTCGAAGGGAATACAGTGATGTAGCTGAGAAATATTCGCAGCAAGGAACAATCTGCCAGGAATACCCTTCTTCGAAGCTAAGAGGTTGTTATTAGCTTCTTCACTAAATTTAACGTCCTGCTACCTAAAGACTCGGCAGTACGAAGAGTGTGTACAAACAGGTTCAGCGGTTCTGGTATATGAAGCAGTGAATGCTAAAGCATTGTATCGCAGAGGCCAAGCCTAGAAACAAATTGGAAAGCTCAGAATCTTGACTTGTCTTTTAATTCATTTGTGGGCATCATCTCCAATGGTTATAAAAATAAAAATATTTAGCCATTTTTTTATTTTTGCACAACAAATTTTCTCGTTAATCAGGCAATGCACAGTTAAGAAAGTGTGCCTCTTGGACGCCGTTGCTAATTGATGTGTTGAATCTTATTGGCATGCAAAACAGTGCTCATTCATCCAACCTAGAAAATCGTTATTCTTCAATATCTAGCCAATTGTTGGTCGTTTTTCTGATGATCCAATTACAAAGAAATATGTTTAAATACATTAAAAAATTCACCCAAAAAAAGTTTTGTTTTTTTGTTTTTAAATGCATTAAAATATGGGGACAAAAACCACTGTCAATAAATATCCGGAGAAGCATTTCCAAGACCTGGATTTGCACATCTTTGACTTATATTTCCTATGAGTGAAGTATTCCATAAAATCTGGATATAGTTTTTTTTTATAATGTTCAAATACACCTCAAAATTGTAACGCCAATTCAATAGGAAAAGCATATCTGTTAGTTATCGACAACAACAAGCTAATTTATAACTCCATACTATATGCACTTTCGTATTTTGTATGATTACTTTTATAATTCTTATGCTTGAATTGAGTGGCATTTGATTTATTTCATTCTATTTTAAAAATAAATTTATCATGTGAAAATTCTGGTTAATTTAAAAATAAAAACTATGTGCCAATCAATGAGCCCACCAACAGAAATTTATATAAAAAGATTTAAAAATATGGATTTACCAGACTTCAAGATAGGTGCAAGTACGTACACCAGTATAGTACAGAAAGTATCTTTCTTTTCAATCTATTTTCCTATTTCTTTAGACGTCCTGTAGGAGCTATTCAATACATACAGGGAAACCTCACGAGTCTTACTCTATAAATAATTCATGTAAAGCTGTTCAAAGTTACAATATATTTACCCATTTGGATTGAGCAGTATGTTAATCCCAACTTTTATTAATTTGTTTTAATTTAATTGAGTTTAGAAGGCTATTATCTCTTATAATTAGTTGTTATTGTTTTTTTTTTTTAACACCTCAATTTCTTTTGGGCATTAGCTTAACGTCTGCAATCTTACTGCTATTCCAGATATAATGTATCATTAACAACCATTGAAATATAAGCGAAATCAGATATTTTCTCATAGTAAAGTGAACTCTTGGATTGATTGCTTTGACAAGATTGGTGAAGATGGATGAGAAGACTAACTATTTAAAATTTTGCACACATAAACTCAAAAAAAAATTATAATACAAGGAAACCTTAATACTTTATGGGCCTATAGGTCCTAGAGGTTGAACCTTTGCTCTGATACCAAGTGTAGAGACTCAAATCTATATTTTACTAGAACGCTAGGCTTAAACACAACGAACTCTGACCAGAGATTGACTGGGAGGGCATTTACCAGATATGTCACCTCCTAAAGGATGAATCTGAAGGCTTCACGGCCACAATCGACTCACATCTAAAATACAATAGAACACGACAAATGACAGGGTTATCCAAAGGTGTGACTAACTGCAATTTAAATGTAGTCATACAAGTTTAGAAAACTTAGTAAAATTTAACTATTCATGCCATAAGCATACAAAGTGAACACAAAGAATCGATTATATCCAAGTTCATAAAAATTAGACTTCATACACATATGAAAACATCATAAATAAAAGTGATATAAATAAACGTGTCTGAGTACACCTGACGAGAGCCAAAGCCCAGACTGCTGCTTGTGAAACTCCTTAGATAATCCTCTACTAGAAACTCAAATCTATATTTTACTAGAATGCTAGGCTTAAACACAACGAACTCTGACCAGAGATTGACTGGGAGGGCATTTACCAGATATGTCACCTCCTAAAGAGGATGAGATCTGGAGGATACCTGGCCCTGTCCAGGCTCTATCTAAGAGTAAAATAGAACACGATAAATGACACCGAGGCTGTCCAAGAAGGGGTGTGACTAACTGCCAATTTAAACCATAGTCATACAAGTTTCTGAAAACTTAGTAAAAATTTAACTATTCATACCATAAGCATACAAATCTGAACACAAGAATCAGTTATATCCAAGTTCATAAAATTAGACTTCATACACATATGAAAACATCATAAATAAAAGCGATATAAATAAACGTGTACCGTACACCTTGAAACGAGAGCCAAACTGGACCTGCTGCTTGGCGAGCTCCTTTGATGTCATCTACCTCCACGCCTGAATGTGTCGTGCTCAAGCCGAATGCAGTGACTCACCGGTTAACCTCCCAGCCTACTCCTTGGGTACTCTCCTTCCCCGCGGACCCCCGAGCTGCAATGGGGTTGTACAAACAAAGGAAAATGCTAGCTGACAGAGGTGAGCCTCTCTTGGCTCAAGAGTCCCCTCTCTATAACACTCTATCTCACCAAACTCAACTATAGCTCATAACCACTCAATTTTTACATAGTCTCCTCCATCCAACAATAGGGTAAAACCAAAAGTCCTTTTTCCCTTCCCTTTCCCTTTCTTTTGTAGAATGTTTCATAGGTGACACTTGGAACTTCATGCATAAATAATTATTTTTTATTAACCCAAAATTTGATTATTCACCCACCCATGTGTCATCCTTTCATCAAGACTCTCCAAAATAATTTACTTAATTATTCATTTAAAATAGTAATTTTCCTCAACCCAATAAGACTTCCTATTTCTTCTCCTAGTTGTCTCTTGATTCCCCTTTTCTACTCCTTAATTTGTGTTTATTACTGCAGTTAATTGATAAGTCTAAGATTTGGTCCCCTAAACTACCTCAATTTTCATTTATGATGAATATTCTTATGTTGGCTCTTGCCACATGGAAGTTCTCTAATTTCTCAAATTTTAATTTATTAATCTTATTATAATTCACCACCCTCTTCTCTTAATGAAGTTTTTTATAGATCTTTATACTTAACTCTTTGTCCCTCTTTTCCCCTTTTTGCCTAATTAAGTTACTCATATACATTATCCATTTAATATTTTGTTTTAACAAGGAAATGGTAGAGTTATCATGGTACTTAATTTATCTCTTCCTATTCCTCCCTTACCCTAAGTTTTATTCTTGATTTAATTCTTTTGGTTTTGACCTCATATATCATTTGTTATGAATTAGTTGGATTTCATATATTGATTATATTTATTAGTTTCTTTAATGATGTCGAGGGTCGAGTTTAGTCATGCCCTTCAAGAACTTCCATTCGAAGTTCCAAGGGTGCCATGCCTAAGAATTATTTTTGATGCCAAGGGTGCCAAGTCGGTCGTGCCCTTCAAGAATTTCTCTTGAAATTCCAAGGGTGCCACACCACTTGCCCTTCAAGCATCCAGTGGTTATGAGGGGAAATTATATGTGCAACTACAAAGACCCTTATCATCTCGTATGTTGCCTGCTATAGTGAGACTAATGGTGCTGGGGATCAAGGAGTCCGCCTTGATGCGCGCCCCCCAGAAATCCTCATGAGCGAACCCAATTTGGGACCTGCCCCCACGGCATCATGATCTTCAAGGCGAAGGTGTCTCGACCTTTCCATCCTAAGTCATGGCGGGAGTGCTAGTAGGTGAGATCAGGGACACTGTCCCACCCCTCCCATGAAGTTCCATTCAATTGTACAACCCCATCACCCATATGTGAGTCATTCGGCCAAGCAACTAACATGTTCCTGCAACCACTGACATATCATCAGAGTATATATATATCAAGTTCCAAACTGAACTTATAAATTCAAGACAAAATATTTATTCCAATCAAACCAGATGTTGTCAGCTTATCATATGCGAGTGCCTCTGGCGGTTTCCTGTAATACTCAATAATCATCAATCACCAAGTTTCTTAGTGTTAGTCACTTTCATAACAAAATCATCAACATGACATAGTCATCCACATCATTGTTCATCGTGAACCAGAAGTAATGTAAGTAGACACATTCATCACAACTATCATCATCATAACGTCAATAGAAAATACATATCCATCAAAGCCACCATCATCCTAACACCGACTAGGAAATAACACATCCACTAATAGTAGAGTGAAGTGTCAGTATCCTCCACCTGAGGTCCCCAAATAATAATGTGTGAGCCTTAAGGCTAAATCAATGTCGTATCAAGGTCAGAAATCTAGAGTGGGGCACTACATATCATTGTAGACATGA
>CM076581.1:753900596-754005441 GCA_034641835.2 Pinus albicaulis | reverse complement strand
GGAGCAATAAAAATCAGGAAAATAGATGAAGAGGAGTTCACTTTTCTTGTTAATGGTCATAGATTGAAGTTGTATCATAAGCCACTTTCAAGAGAAGAATTTGTCAAGAGATTCCAGGAAAATAGTGATGTGAAGTTAATGAAGAAGAATTTTTCTTCTTCATCAACTTAATTGAATTTTCTAAATTCAAATGCATGAAAAGAAGAAGAAGGTATAAACATGAAAACTAATCACTGATTAGCATGTTTATACAGAAAAGATAAAGTGAAAATCATAATCTTTCTGACACTTTAGCTTTTCAAATTTGTTCTTTTACTGCAAGCAGCTATCACAAAATCATAAGTGCAGAGCCATTTTATATATCATATTCCACTTATGATCCATTTCACTCCATCATATCTCACTTCATTCATATTTCATTCACTCCATTCATCCATACTTCATTCACTCCATTCCATGATCCACCTCATTTTCATCTCAGATTTTTAAATTTGATCTCTTTCTGCAATTTAAGTATTACAAATCATAAGTTGCAGACCAATTTTTATGTTTCATTCCACTTCACATTTGTGAGTCATTCCATTCCATTATATTTTACTTCACTCATGCTCCATTCCACCATATTTCATGATCCATGTTAATTCATTTCACACAACATTCCATCCATGTTTCAAATCATTTCATGTTTCAAAGCTTTCTATAGGTATAATCTGCAGCCAGACATTCTGCAACTAGATTCTGCAGCCAGATATCCCGAAGACAACTATCTAGCAACCACTTGTTCAACAGCAAATTGATCCTGCACATCTATGTCAACAAGCAAAATCAAATGGATTATGAAGACTGAAGGATCAATGATTTTCAAAGGAAGACAAAGCATATTAAAATCACAAAAATCAAAGGAAAGGCTAAGGTAAAGTTGTGAAATTATTATGATAACAGATTATGGAAGTTATAGTATGGTTAAGTCATGTATGATTCATAAGGTTATTTTGATTATTCGTGTTGATCAAAGCTTATTAAACCTATCATAAAAACCTTGGACAAAATTCCTTCCATTCCGCCATACCAAATCATCATTTATTAAAAAAATTAACGGTTAGTACTGAAGTGACCTATTTGGTCACGTCACTAACCCGAAGTATTCAGTGATGATTTTGAATTTCCCACGAGATTTTTCCGCGTTCTTTTCCTCCATAACAACTCTCAAACTCATTAATTCGTGTGAATCACCCTCACCGTATTTCACTCATCCCATAATCACTCCATGTCATCTTTCCGTAGCTAATTCCTGCTGCATAAACAGGGAAGGCATCTTTGGGGTAAAAACAACTCTCTACAGCCACTTTTACCATGAATAGAAAAGCAGCAAATTGAAGGTCGAGAAAAGAAGCCATGGGTCTCATTGTAAGGTCCGAACCAGTCAGAACCAAATACTTAGAGGGTTACCCACAAATTAGAGAGATGCTACAACAGGTTGGGTGGTTACAATTTTTGGAAAAGTTCAATGGTTTTCATAAAGAGGTAACTAAAACATTTGCACGGTCATTCAATGGAGTAGAAGTTGAAATAGGAGATGTCAAGTTCACTATTACAGAATCCTTCATTGCAGAGGCAGCAAAATTACCAAGGCAAGGTGAACGATGGTTCAAAAACAAGGAATTTCACAACGAGGCATGGAAACAAATGCTCATAACACCAGGTATGGATATCTTAGTTTTCAAGAAGGGCATTCCTAGCTCAGCACTGAAGAATAAATGGTGAAATATGTTGCTCATTTTGCAAAAAATTATAACTTGTGAGGGAAGGTTTGGTACCCTATATGTTTATCATATTTGGCTTATGATGCATTTCTTAGATGAAGAAATCAATTTGCCCTTTTTCTTACTTCATAGCCTAAAGAGAATGGCCTCTAATGTCTAAAAGAGGGTTCAATTCTTGGAAACCACTTTGTATCACCATGGCCTAGTTAAAATCCTAATTGAACATCATTTGAGAAAGGTGGGAGACAATTGGGATGAGTTCCTAGTGAGGAATCACTTTGAAGAACCCAAGGAATCTCCATCTGAAGGAAAACCTGCAAGAAGAAGCATGAGAGGGAAAATTTCCAAACCTGTTGAAATTAAAACTAGTAAGTCCATACAAGAGGACAGTGAGGAGATTATTTCTGAGAAATTGGCTAAAATTAAGAAACAGCTTAAAAAGGAGAAGATAATAAGAAAGTATGCCAAGGAGAGAGGTGAGGGACCATCTAAAATAAGACGAAGCCATAGGCTTAGAGGCATATTAAAGAAAATAGGGGTTAAGCAAACGGGCATCATAGACATTGAAGATGAAGGGACACCAACTGATAGATCTCCTGAGCACCATTATGAAGAGGATCTTGATGAAGAAACTCCGAAGATAGACCCAACACAACAACAAATCTATAATTATGTTGAGTCATTAGAAAAGAGAGTCTCAGAAAGTAGAAGAAGAACTCCTAGCCCACTAGAATCTGCAATTGATGTGTTAAGAAGAGACAAATATGAATTAGAAGTACTCAATAGGCATACAAAGAATGAAAATGAAATTTTAAAGGAGCAGGTCAAGCTGAAAAGTAACATGAACACAACTCTCTCTCTGCAAATGGAAAAATTGTACAAAGCTAGTGAAAAACTGAAGAAGAAAAATAAAAAGTTAAGCAGTGCACTTATAAATTTGAGATTTAAGTTGGTCATAAGGAAACCTAGGATGCCATTGAACACCAAGCAAAGCAAAAAAAGGAGGCTAGATGTCCTAGCAGAAGTTTCAGAATACATGGATTGATTGCATGAGGACATGCAAAAGTTTTGCAGTGGGGGTATGTTGAGCCCCAAAGATGTCCTTTTCTTTCACCAAATTTCACTTCATTTCCTTTGTCCTTTATCAATTATAGGCTTAAAAGATCAATAGGATTGATTAAAGTTACTTTAAGAATGCATACAATGACTGACTTGCTATACTTTTATGGTTATGTTGTTATAGTGATTTTTTATCAGACTTAGCTACAGAATGCAGCCATTCTGTAGCTAGTCGCCTATTCCGCAACTATCTTCATGTTCACACAGGTTACTGGTGTCACTTAAAGGAAAAACACATATGGTTGAATTCCACAACACTCCTACATCATTTCTTGCCCTCTACGAAGTCTGAGCAAAAATCTATAGGTGGTTATGCACGTGGAGGAAACCAAAACTAAGAAGTGGATTCCTACCAGGACAAGGACTCTACAGATGTCTTCAGCAAAGTACGAGGCCTCCACAAGAGTTCTAATTTGATTTTAATTGAAAAAGACACTTATCCCTACTTCTTCTCCAGGACAGTTATGTATTTCTCTTATAAGAATAACTCGGGAAACCGAGAGACAGTTAGCTAGATTGATGTTTTATTGTTAAGTTGTCCAAGACCATAATACTCTGTTTTTGAAGCATTTTCCTTTAATGAAATAAGAGAAAATTTAATACATGATCTGAAGAAATATTGAGGAGATTCGTGTGCTAATCTGGTGGTAGAGGGCCCCTACTGCCCGAGAGGCTCTGTGCATATTGTTTAGATAAGTAACTTTAGCTCTGTTTCATTCCTAATTTAGGTAGTTTTCTGAACTTTATGTTTTATGCTCACTTACAGCGAATGGTACAACCAGTCTTGTTCTTATGAATTTTTCCAAAATATCACTAACACTGAATGAGATAGAGCTGTAGTATTTCAGAGATTAATTGCATTTTAGTTCAGCTGTAGTATTTCGGAGGTTAATTGCATATTAGTTCGGTTTTGTTTAATGTATTTTAAGTTTTATTAGCTAGTTGTATTCTAGTTCTGTTACATTAGACTTAAAGGCCTTCATTATTTACAAACTGCTCTTGTTCTTAATCTATGCTAATACATCATTATCATAGGAACAAGAATTGGTAATGTCATTTTGAAGTCTTGACTGTTCTGCAATTTCTCATAATTTTACAAACTTGCCTTTTTCCAAAACTATTCCAAAAGATTTCTAACCCTTGAATGAGGCTTAATAGTGACATTTTGAGTTGCAGAATGGATTAATTTCAGTGTCATAAGTTAATTTAGAGTAGGGTTCCTTACTATGCTACAGATAATCTTTTCCAAATGTGTTCCAACAAATTTCTAACCATGGATGAGATTTTTTTGTGATATTGTAAGTTGTTGTTTACTTAGAAGAACCTCATTGCATTAAGCTTATCCTTTTCTCAAGTTGTTCCAACATACTTCTAATGAATGAATTGGACTGAGTTCATGTTATGGGTTATTTTTCTTGTCAAGTTTTGCATTCTCTATTCTTAAGTGCCATACATAGTTTAGAATATATTTTTCTCTGTTTTAGTGTGACCAACAACTTCTCTTTGCCAACAAATTAGTTCTTTTCCTTTTATCATAAAAACACAAAACCAAAAACACTAAAAAAACACTAAACACAACGAAGTAGGAAGCAGATACCTAGGCACATATAGTGCACTTCACTTCAACAGTTTACTAGCCCTGGTTGACAATTTATGACATCAATTTAGGAACACTAAATTGAGCAGACACTGATCCTATGCTCAAATCTCTTGGCACAAACCCCTGCAAAAATCCCAAACCAGAGCTCCTCCTAGATGGACTGCATCCTCTCTCTCAATGACTGTGAAGTCTCTATGAATGCCTAGCTCCGCAGCAAAACAAAACACCAAAACCTCCCGCAAAATGCTGAAGGAAATACCTTGCCCAAGTAGGCACTCGAAGTCCCCCCGGGCTAAGGGCGAGATCTCTGACCGGAGACACTCAACGCACTAAACAATGCTACAGACAGGCTAACTAGCCAGCGTGCTTAAGAAGTCAAAACGACCAGCTCAATATCATCAACAACGAATGATCAAAATGAGGAGGCTTCCCTCTTTATATAACGTTGGCCTCTCTCTCTCAAACCCTAGGCCTCTCATCCAACGTAGCCTCCTTGGCCCCCACGCTGCCAACTCAACCTGCGCTGTCTCTGCAAGTGTTCACGTGGGCCCCTTCCCTACGTGGTCCTTTTGCCCCCCTTGGTTCACTTAAGTTACAACGTTGTGTCTACTAGGGAGTGCACTTTATTTTTAGAGTGAGTTGTGTCCCCCTTTACTCACCTTTATTTATAATTTAATTATATAAGAAAAAATTGATCAAAATTAATATTTCCAATTAGCTGCTACTAATTGGGAATATTATAGACCTCCCCGCCAAAAATTTCTTGTCCTCAAGCAATGCCTGAACAAGCCTCCTCTCTAGCTGGTGCTCCCCACCGACACTACAAAAAGGTGCCTGGGTCCCAGATGCGCCACTGAATCTTCCCTGTCCTCTGCATCGCCCTGATATGAAGGGATCTCTCAATGCTAGAATCCAAAACTGATCTCTCACGGTACCAGCCAACCAGCAATCCTCTTGGATCCCATCGCCACCATGGCCAATAATCGCCCAAGTCCCACGGCTCGGACTGTGCACTGCCTCTAGCTATAACTGATGCTCTAAGAGGCGAAGACCATGACCCCTGCTGCGCTGTATCTGTGACTGTGTACGTTTTCCCATCAACTGTGTACCAAATCATCACCTCTCTCCAATCCAAGTCCTGACTCAATCCCACGTTGATCTTGCTCTGTAGAAATCGGGATGGAATGCTGAAGAAACGACGACCTGTGCCCCCCTGCCAGCTGGAATTTGTAACATCTGCTATGTCCAAGGGCCCCTGCTCCGCTGTGCTCCCTACGAAGAATACCTTACCATCAAAAGGATACCAAATCATGATCTCCCACTAGTACATCCTGGAAGAAGAATCTGATGTAGCAACAACAACTGCATATGGAACACGCCTGGAGTGTTGCCACCAGCCTGTAATCAACTCCCACTACTCTGCCTTGTCTGCTAATGAAGTTGCCTATAGAAGGAAGCCCTTCTCTCTATAATGGGCCAAAGTGGGCAAGATATGCTGCAAACTCCATCGATGTACTGCTGGAGAGTGCTACCCTCTAAAAACACTGCAGCTCTGTTGATTGCGTGTACATCTATCTGCGCCTCATCCCTATGTCAACCCACAGATGGATGCTCCACCATATCCAACAGCTCCTCCCACTCCTGATTAGGAATGTCATGCTCCCGCTGTCTACTATCCCCCTGCAGAACAATCCTAGCAACCTCCAACACCTCCAGAGGATATGGATCTGCAACTGTTGTCACCATACTTGATGTCAGTGCATCTGACTGCCCCACCTCAATGGTTGACCCCAATGTTAGCTGCATATCCCTTATCGGCTTAGTGTGGGTGCCCATATGGCTCTCCCCCAAAGGAATATCATGCCTGATGTGAATAGTGTCCTCCTCTATCGACTCAGCCTCCATCACCTGCTACTCTAGTTGAATTGTCACAAGTGACTCTTCACCCAGAGTATCTCCCGCAGAGTCCCGTGACTGCTCACCCTAGACATTGGAATGCAGCTCCGGTCTACTGTCACCATCTCTGCATGACTGCTCTCGCTCCCCAGAAGCGTCCTCAACTGATCCTATGGACTCATATGAAAAAGAGTCCTCACCCTGGCATACAGAAGGAATGCCCTCCTGTTCTACCTCCGCCAACTCATTTGTATTGAATATGCCATCCACCCTCTCGATAAAGAGTCGATACAATGTCTAGAGCCTAGAATCATACTGGGATGCTACCTCTGTTGTACCCAGTATCCTCTGCTCATGCATGATCTCGACATGCCCTGAGGGAAAAGTGACGCATGTCTCCCTCATGACCCGCTCCCCAAGCGTAGGCTCAGTGATGACTGATGTGCCACCCCTGCAGAGGATCATCTCATCCCCTAACCTGTGGCTGTCAACTAGCGCCCCGACCTAGTGCCACTGTTGAGAAGTCTCTCCCCTAGTGTGTTGAGTGTCATCCAAATATCTTGGGTGAGCCTCGCGTACCCCGCTGCTCATGCCCAAGGTGCCAAAGGACAACGACAAAATCGACTGTGCCCGTGAGTGATGTAGAAGAGGGTCAGGTGCGTGAGTCCCCACAGATGCCGTCAAGTATCGCTCATCTGTCTCCCCATCGATCCTGGGTGAAATGCCCCCAAAGGTAAGCTCGGTGTCCCTGTCTGTGAGTCTCCTTGGAGGCAATGCTCTAAGACCCTGCTGTGTAGCACCATACGCCCTCGCATACCACCGATCATCCATGTACTCCTCGACATGCCACTGCACACTGAGGCATACCCCTATATATTGTTGGATACCCCAAGCTACTGTTGTACCACCCTGTACCGTCTCGTGCCCTGACTGTGTCCAGGCATCGGTCACTCCCCGCGTGCTCTCAATGTCATGTAGGACACTCCTACTCCACAATGCAGTCCCACACACTACAGTACACCACCATGCAACTCCATGTCCACTGGTAGTCCACTGCTCAATGCTAGAGGCTCCCACACATCCCTGGATGTGATGACCTAGAGCTGTGCCTCTACATGTCGGACTACCCCCAATCGGCATCATCGTCTCCACCGTTGCATCACTATACCCGCCGACGAATGGATCATCACTCCAAACCCTCCTCGAGGGGTCCAAGAAGTGAATCTCCCTATGTGTCAGTAGTGTTACCACCACTGCTCGGCTCCGCTGCGTCCTTTGTGCCCCACACAAAGGTGAAGAATCCTTGGCCCCATACAAGGCGCCATCTGGTGGCTTGCCAATGCCACCTCCTCCGACAAGCTCTTGCCAAGGTATGTTGACCACCCCGTGATCTCGTGTATAAGTGTCATACCAAGACAACCTAGGGAGTTTGCCCATAAACTGGTTGGCCACTGGAGCTGATTGAAACTCCCCTAGCAAATGCGCATGCTCTACTGCTAGGCCAACTGTACCCTCCAAGACATAGTCAACCGACCTGCCTGGGAAATGATAGGTGATCCCGCCTAGATCCCAATGCCAATTTGGGGTTCCTGTATACCCAGCACCTAGGAACTCCTGTTGAACTACACCCAGGTCCACCACTATCTCCATAACCCACTCCACCGAGTACTAACTCAAAATCTCTTGCCATCCAACCTCGACAAGTGGATGTTGCACAATGCGCAACTCCGATCGTCTCATCCTGCTAACCAAGTCAACGTATGAGGTCTGACTAGGTGACTCCGTCTCTCTCTCTCCAATGGGAAGAGGTGACCCAACAACGCTGCTAGTCCTGTCCATGCATGCCTGAAGGGGAATGATCTGACGCTCGAACGTGCTCTCTGGTTGTACCATTAGGGAATCCAGTCGTTCCCTAATGCGGGCCAACTTGGCCGTCGACTCGACACAAGCCACTCTCATGCCCTCCAGCTCCTTGTCCTGCAACAAAATGGCCTCCCATACTGACGTGGCCTTCCCTTTCAAAACTAGAAGGTCTGCCCGAAGCCGATGATACCGCTGTCTGCGACCATCATCCAATACCTCTGTATTTCCTAGTGCCTCATCGAAGGTGGATACATCTCCTGACACCACACCCATCTGTCGTGTGCTGCTACGACCTGAAGACTCGGACACGACTCCGGTCATCACCTCAATGGATGGCTCTACTGGGGTAGGCTCTACCTTCTCCACTACGATATCAACCGACACGGTCAAGGAGGTCTCCAATGAGGGTGAGTCCTGTGTCACACTAGGTGTATCCTCGAACTCCCTGCAATCCTGTGTGCCCTCATCCTCCAAGTGCGAGGTAACCATTTTGATGGTTTCCCCCTCTGATACTCGGTCAAGCTGGAAAGAGGTATCCAACTTCTCCACCCAAGCTTTTTCCGAACGCTTGGATGACCCGTCAAATGTTGGTAAATGGAGTCTGCCCATTGTGCGCTGTAAGCCCCCGTCATGTGAGTGCCTATTCCCGCTGTGAAAGTTGCGGGGTATGCTATCCCGCTGGAGCTGAACAAAATCTTTCAATGGAAGGGCATCCCTAAACTCCTGCCCATATGCCTGATACTCGGCGAAATAATCACCCATGTGGCCAGGCTCTGGCTCCTGCTGTGCTCCTGCCCTGTGTCTGCACCCAGAAAAGTGGGCATAGTGGAACGTGTGGGTGTATGTGATGCCATATGCTGAGTGGCATCATGCTCCGGCAAATGGTGGGATGTGCATGATCCCTCGCCAATCTGGAAACCCCTTGGGGTTTCACGCTGTCTAGCCTCCATAGCGATGAATCTCTGCCCCATTACCTCAATCTGCCTCGACAGATCCTGTACTAATTTGAGGAGCATCTCCCCAAATCTCTTCGCATCATCACCTGTCATCGGCTCCTCCTGCTCTGTGTCTACAGGCTCCTCCTATTCTGCGTCTATCACAGGGTCCTCATGTTCTGTGTCTACCACAGACTCCTCCTAGGCTCAATATCTCTGTACTTCCTACCTCTGTAGCAAATGTAGGGCTTCTTCCCCAGTGTCATAAACTACTAGCTCCACAGGCTGAGCCAAATCTAGGCTCTGATACCACTGTAATATCCCATTTCGGGGATATCTCTAAAACACGGCAAACTCCAACCAGAGATGGACTGGGAGGGCGTTTACCAGATATGCTGCCTCTGAAAAGAGGACGAAATCTGGAGGCTACCTGGCCCTTTCCAGACTCTGTCTAAGAGTATGAGATAAACACACCAAGTGGTATAGAACTAGAATGCCCGAAAATACATAAAGATAACAGTGCAGCAGACATACAATAGCATAGAAAGAATGTATGACAAATCATCCAGAAATATAGAGAGAGAATGCTAAGCCCTTTTATTAAACTGAGAAATAAAATGAAGTACAATAGGTGATTAGAGTGATGGCACCTAAACTTGCTCAAGGCAAGTGAAGAAATACTCTCAGAATATACAGGAAATGGCTACTCTCTGAACTGCGTCCCAACTGCTGGGAAACTGCCATGTAGTTGCTACTGCTGAACTGAAATGAAGACTAGGGACTGTTCCCCTTGCCGGAATGAGCTGAAAATCTAGAATCCTCCTCTACTCACCAATCTCGGCAAAACCCAAAAACCATATCAGAAATGGCCGACCCCCGAAAAACACCCCCTTGGGGAATTACGCTGGCCTCCAAGGCTCTGTGCAGAGGCTGAATAGGACTGAATGAAATACTGCCTCAAACTCCACCAAAATACTCCCAAAGGCAAAGGCTGATCCTCTGCTCAAATCTCCTGGCACAAACCCCTGCAAAAATCCCAAAAGGGAGCTCCTCCTAGATGGACTGCATCCTCTCTCTCAATGATTGCGCAATCTCTATGAATGCTCAGCTCTGCAGCAAAACCAAACACCAAAACCTCCCACAAAATGTCGAAGGAAATGCCTTGCTCGAGTAGGCACTCGAAGTCCCCTAAGGCTAAGGGCAAGATCTTCGACCAGAGACACTCAATGCACTAAACAATGCTGCAGACAAGCTAAACAGCCAGCGTGCTCAAGAAGTCAAAACGACCAGCTCAATATCATCAACAACGAATGATCAAAATGAGGAGGCTCCCCTCCTTATATAACGTTGACCTCTCTCTCTCAAACCCTAGGCCTCTCATCCAATGTAGCCTCCTTGGCCCCCACGCTGCCAACTCAACATGCGCTGTCTCTCTAAGTGTTCACATGGGCCCCTTCCCTACGTGGTCCTTTTGCCCCCCTTGGTTCACTTAAGTTACAACGTTGTGTCTACTAGGGAGTGCACTTTATTTTTTGAGTGAGTTTTGTCCCCCTTTACTCACCTTTATTTATAATTTAATTATATAAGACAAAATTGATCAAAATTAATATTTCCAATTAGCTGTTGCTAATTGGGAATATTACACTTAATAAAGTTTGGCATGAGAGACTAGGCCACTTCAGTTTAAGGAATGACATAGTTAATGATTGTATGTTCCTTATTATGATTCTTATTTCTTAACCAATGATCTAATATACTCATTTAAAGTGAATATTTTATGATTAGAAACTCAACAAAAGAGATTCATTAGATCTACTTCATAAAGATTCTAATTGTCCATGTTTCAGTCCAATTTATTTGGCTTTTACAAAATTCACCCAAATAAAAATCCAAATTTATCAGTTTGCATGATCAATGAATTCACCCAAATAAAAATCCAAATTTATCACTTTGCCTATTCACCTTCATTGTGAAGTTGAACATAACAATGCACTAACTATGCATATTTGGAAGCATTTTGAATGCACAGCTGAGATTTATTATGCACTATAATCCAAACTAAAGCATTAGAGGCACTTATACTTTCAGGTTCCCCAATAATCTAATTTCTTAAATTTCATGCAATATTTTTTTATTTATATCCTCCCTTTGTGACATTATATTTCATTGCATTTATAGCGTTATGGACTTTGGAGGACTAGAATTAGTGCTCCCTTTGTGACATTATATTTCATTGCATTTATAGTGTTATGGACTTTGGAGGACTAGAATTAATCGCATTGAACTAGGTAACCTCCTGGCACACTCTATCATTGTGGGAAATTTACCAACAAGTGAATCCTTATTCAATTAAAGAAGCTCAATTGTCAGTCTGGTTCAGTCTCAAACTTAATAAGTTCGGCAATGAGAATTAAACAAATTCTATTATGACAGATAACATGTTACAACATTACATATTGGTTAAATTAAAATATTGCTTTTCAAAGTTTCAAAAAAATTGATTTCTAATGCGTTTTCCATGAATTTTTTCGGAAGGATGCTAGAGATCTGAAAGTCTTCGCTGAATGCAGTGACTAAGGTTGTTAAACGTTTCCCTCTGTCCCTCGTAACTGCAATCGGGCAAAAAAAAAAAAAAACACACTTTGAATCAGGATCAACAACTGCACAATTGTCCAATGATATTCTAGGAAATATAGTAAGTTGCATATTTTTTTTAATGAAAATAAAACTATATTTCAGAAGGTGTGATTAGGACTAGGGAGTGAAGAGGTTACAGCATCTTTTTCTTCAGTATTCTCAAAGCCTGAGCTTTGATAGCCTCTTGGGCAGGGCCAGGCCTGGTCTTCTTTATTTGTTCTTTATATCCAGCCAGTTCAACATCAAGTTTCCTAATATTCTCATTAGTTGTCCCAGCACTCTGGTTTATCTGCATGCATAGCAAACACATAAGAAATAATTACACTCACATGCAAACGATCACCTAAAAGAGAGTGGTTCAGAAATATTTATGTGGCAACTTGATTAATATGATATAATTTGACTGTGATCTTAAACTGGGCATCCATTGGTCCGAAATGACAATAACTAACTGATTGAGCTTATTCCTGAACGATTTGCCAAACCAATCTATAAATAATAATAATAAAGAATAACTTACATTGTGGGCAGCAGCACGAAGCGTTGGAGAAGCAGCAGCACAAAGCGTTGGAGAAGGGTCTATATTTTTCTTAAAGCCCTCCTCCTGGTCTATATTTTTCTTAGAGCTAAACATGGTCAACAGCTTCTCTGATACATCAAATTTTCTGAGAAGATGGAAACAAATGGTTATTCAGATTTTATTCAAATTCCCAAAACTGACTATCACCGCGACCTCTTTTCTTCTGTTTATCGCCTGTTCCCTGATCAGGAGAAGCGGAGCAAAATGTGAAGTCATTCATAAAGAGAGCAACAGTTGGTTTTAAATTACCCCTTACGTCGTGATTGTTCAAACAACCACACCCATTCGAATATCACCCACAGGAACAATAATGTTTTCTTATTATGTTATAATTTTTTTTTTTTTATTGTGTTACTAAATATAAACAAGAAGAGCCATTCACTCGAGGTGGTGGTCGCCAATAAGGAGGTGTCAACGATAGAAAGTTAAGAAAGAGGGCTCGCCCAACATAACTGAATAGGATCCGTGCCGTGCAGTTGGTGAATAATTCTATATTTATGTATATAACATACCGTTGAACACATCACATCGATTAAGATGAGAAAGGGTTTGGATGTTTTAAATAAGTGGTGTTTTATTTAGATAGATCTACTTTCCTAGATAAAACCTAAATAGAAGGTTTGAAAATGCGAAAGCGGGGAGAGGTGCACGGTATTTTTTTTGGCAGTTGTTGATGGACGTAATATAATAGTTTGGACGATAGTTTTTTTTGCTAGAATTTGGTAAAATAAATTTCAAAAAATCAGGTAGTTGGAGTGTTTGAATTGTATTTTTTTTATGGTAGAAATGGATTAAACACTATCAAAAACCATTAAGGCACTCAACACACTGAAGTTTAACGACTGTAACCCAGATTTTCAAAAATCTTTGTTGAAAATTTTCATAATCTTATCATAATTTCCGAGTTATTCTGTGGGTTTTTTAGACTACGACCCTTTTTTTTTTTTCTCAGTAGAAAAAACAACTGGTTTATATTAAGTACCAACACAAAATTCTTTTGGAAATAGATACATCAGTTGGAAAACAAAAAGTAACCTCATGCTTATCCTTCTTATCCTTAACTGAGTTTTGCTTTTCAAAAAAAACAACTTCCATATTGTCCATATACAAACAATACAACAAATCAAAAGGTGATCAGGCATTCCTAACAAAACTTTGAAACTTCTACATCGGAGTTTGAGGATCTTCCTCAATATATAATTGCTTTGTTAATAGGCCTTCAAGAAACATGTCAAATGGCTGAAATGTGGCCCAAAGTGAAAACATAGTCCAAAAAAATCGACCTTTGAGCTATCCATGGATGTCATATTTAACCTGCAGAAAACAGAAAAGTTAGAAAAATATAACCGTGCCTTTTGCTCCTTTTCTTGTTGCATCTAACAACTCGTAGTGCATTTCACCATATCTTCCATTTAGGCCCTTTTTAGACAGTCTTTCGACCTCTGTATTCTTTTCTCTGTATATGTGGGCGAAAGTAATGGATGTGAACTTCTTGCGCATGATCTCTATGCAACCCATCCAGGTTGTTAGGAGTTCTGGATCCAGATCCGTACCCTTATTCAGATGGTTGATCAAAACTTGTGAGTCCCCATAAATTGACAATCTCTCAATGCATAGATGGTGTGCAAACCACATCAATCCCCACAGTGCCAATGCTCCTGCCCTTATGTTAGTTCCTCTACCTCCATACTAGTGGATCTTGTAGTGGCAGTTAGGAGAGATCATCAGCCACGCTCCACAACCAGACCTATGGTTTTGTGTTGCCCCATCAAAAAACCCAGCTGGGAAGCTGATTTCATGTGGTTTGTTTCTAACTGACAAGTCCATGGTGGGTTTATCAATAAACTGAATATTATCCCAAGCAAGAGATGCTTGATTACTAACTCTCTCTGGCAAACTGGGTAGATCTTCAAAAATCCATCTGTTTCTACAACACCACAAATACCAGTGATATAATATGGGCATATTCTTAAAATTTTTTCCTTTTCCAACCCACCATAAGAAACAACTCTCTGCATTATCATATGTAGGCAGTTCAAAATTAAATTTGATACAAATAATTTGGAGGACCCTCTTTGAAAAAGGACACTCATAAAGTAGATGTTTGTTGTCTTCAGCTGTCTGCCAGCAAAGCCTACAAATACCAGGACCATTAACCCCTCTCCTTTGTAAATTATTCCACGTGAGGTTTTTTTCCTGCCATACCAGCCAGAAGAAGATGATTAGTTTTTTCAGTACCTTAGACTTCCACATTTCATGAATCCAATTTGGGGTCTCCTCCTCCACCTTTTCTTTCATCATAGTTTTATATAAGTCACTAATGGAAACCTGTCCTTTATTGGTTTTCCCTGCCCATTTTATGCGGTCCCCCTGTCTGTTCCTATATAAACCCAAACTTCGTAGGAAATCAAAAAAACTATTCCAGTCACCTTCCAGTGCTTCTGGAATTCCGAGTTGGTTAGCCGAATACCAATGCGGAATTTCCCCTTGCCATTCCACAATTTGGCTGTAAAGAAAAATACCTTTACTGTGGAGGTAAGTTAACAGTTCCTAGCTGATATAGGAACCATGGCATACTCCTCCCAACCTAGATTGTCCAATTTTTATTTGGCCTCCATCGCCCAGTTGCCACCTAAGTTTTTCTTTTAGCCGTGGCCATATTTTCCTGAAGCTTGTCCAAGTCGAGGAGCCAAATTGCTGCTGTAAATATTCTCCCGTGAATAATTCTTCCACTGATTTGTGTTTATAATACTTATAATCCATAATGTCCTTCCAAAGGTCGGTGGAGTTGAGACTCCGCCAAAAGGATTTCATCATTAGAGACTTTTTGAAAGTATCCTAGTCAATTATACCCCAACCCCCCAATGCCTTGGGTTTTGCTATCTTCTCCCATTTAGCCAAATGGTAGGATCCTTTCCCTAAGCCTCAATTCCAGATAAACTCTGCTATGAATCCACGGATTTTGTTGATGATCTGCCAAGGGATATTGAATAAATGTGCCCATTATATGGTCAATTGTTGTAGAATTGCTTGAGTAAGGACCAGTTGGCCTCCCTTGGTTAACCACTTGCTGGACTAAGTGTTAATTCTTCGTTGGAATCTATCCAAAATCCATAGCCAATCACTAGCATGATATTTTGTAGCAAGGTAAGTGATCCCTTCCTCTAAATTAGCCACCCAGAAATGAAAAAGCTCTTGTATATGCCCAATAAACTACATAGATCCATCTCTGTGATAGAAGCATGAGTTCCCATTGTTCGCCTCCATTCCCGACGCAATGCAAAAATTATTAAAGATCTTGCCGAGGGTCGTCCAACTACTTATAATCAGCAAGTCGAAAATAAGGACATCGTCAACAAAAAAGTTATGAGTTATGTCCCCCTTGTAAGAAATTTTTATACCTTTAAAATCTGCGGTGGATACTGCGCTCTTAATATTGAGACTCAACGAATCCATCACAAGGATAAACAACAAGGGGGAAAGAGCGCATCCCTGCCTTAGCCCTCTACCTGGTTTGAGAAATTCGACGCAGTCTCGTTGATGATAACATACATGGAAGAGGAACTTATGCAACCCATTATCCAGTCTATCGAGTCGCAAGTCAACCCGATCTTATGGAGGATCAATTTCAGGAAACCTCAGTCAACTCTGTCCTATGTTTTGCTCAGGTCGACTTACATAATCCCCGCTTTTAATTTCTTTGATTGGATTGAGTGCATGGTCTCTTGTGTGACTGCGACCACATCATGTATACGTCTCGAGTAAAAAAATTGACTGTTAGGGAGTGATAAATTTGGCAAAGACTCCTTTTAATCTTTTTGCCAATAGCTTAGAGACAATCTTGTAGAGGGTGTTACATAAGGGAATTGGTCTAAAATCCTCAAAACATCTAGGGCCCTTCTTCTTTGGAATCAGAGCTAGAAACGTTGAGTTTATCCATTCTTTGAATTTGCTAGTGATTTTAACCTCCTCAATTATTTCCATATTATTTGAAATCAAGATGTCAGAGAAATGGATAAAGAAATTTGGGGTCCAACCATCTGGACCCAGACTCTTATCGGTTGGGAATGATTTTAGAACACCTACCACTTCTTCTCTAGTAGTTGGCTTCATCAAGAAATCATTTTTAGCATCACCAAACATCCTTTGAAAAGGATCCAGAGCCTTCAATTGTTCCGCTACCACCACTTCGTCCCTGCCCTTATAAATATTTTGGAAAAACTTGACAACAACCTCTTGTATTCCAACAACGGAATTAAAAATATCCCTGTTTACCTCCACTTGTCGAATCGTGTTTGCTTTTTTTCGACCATTGGAAAACTAATGGAAGAACTTAGTATTGTTGTCACCCTCTTGTAGCCACGTTTCCTGGCTCTTAAGGCACCACAACTGTTCGTGGATAAGGAAAATCTTCCTTCTTTCTGCTTCCAATTGTTTTAGACGGGTCCATCGGAGTGGGGTGGAGACCCCCTCTTCTATATCCTTAAGGATTATGGTGATCTCCCCCATAATGAGCTTAAGTTACCAAAGCATGTGAGCTTTCTCAAACTTCTCCCATATCTTTACCCTATCCTTCAAGCTACGTAAATTGTAGGGCAGTCTTGCCATCCCTGAAAGGCCCTTATCTCTTTGGTAGTCTTCGAAATGTTTATTAACCAGCCGATTGAAACTCTCGCTTTTTAACCACACACGGTTAAATTTGAAAGAAACCCCCTTCTTTGGATTCTCAAAAGTCCATTCAACAGAAATCGGGCGGTGATCTGAGATTACAAAATCCTCTGCCCGAACCTTTAATCCCCCCATCAGAGGCAGAAGTGATGCTTGTACCATAATTATTTCTATCCTTTTCCCAATGAATTCCTCCCTCGATCACCCATTGAACCATGTCGGGCCCTCCCTTTCCATCGATAAGTCAATCAGGCTTGATGAATTAAAAATTAATTTCAAGAAATCTTCTAGTGGATCCCTTCGGCCCCGAGGTCCCCAAGTCTCCCCTACCCGCAATCTACAATTAAAATCGCCTGCATGTTGAGATTTATTTTAATTAAATTTGGAGAAAATCTCATGAATGTGACAACAATAGGATTTGTTGCTGAATTGAATCCATCTAATTCTGATGTGGAGTTATTGCATCCTATATTTGTTGTGAGTGAATTTATGATTCGGTTTCTACTCCCAGCTATAAAATGTAAGCCCGTAGAGGCAAATGTGCATGAGGAATGTGAGGTGAGTGGAAGAGATGTGCAGATGAAAAACTCTACTATTGTAATTCTCCTTTTGCTGAATGAGATTGCTGATGCCCTTGTTTGGTGGACGTAGCCCAGATTGGTTGGGTGAACCACGTTAAAATCTCTGTCTCTTTATGGTTTTCTGGTGTGTGTATGTGTTTTATTTATGTTTTCCACTGCTAAACTCAACAATTTGGTATCGGAGCAAAGGTCGATTGTTGAAGTCGTTGTTGTGGTCGTGCATTACGTGCTGTGAGGCCGTGAACTGAAGGATCCGGCAGCCGTTGACTTAATAACACAGAGCCGTTGTTTTTCCGCTGCGTGGATCGAGCTTGAGTATGGGCTGCCGATCTGCCAAGCCATGGGCTAGGCCAAGTCTGAGCTCGTGAGGGCGAGTTCCTGTGGAGAGAAACAACTACGTGCAGAGAAACATCTGTTGAATTGATAGCGTTGTGAAACCGTGAGCTGACAGCGTTCGTCAATGGTGGTCGATTGCCTAAATACCGTGGCCTATTGAATACTGAGCGCACGCAGTAGACAGAACAGTGTTAACGTGTGACAGCAAGAATGACATCGCCGTGAGCTGAAGCTGGAGAATGAACATTGCATGAATTGGAGGACGGAACACCGAGAGGCTAGGTCGATTTTTTTGCTAGTGTTTTGAATTTTCTGTGGTGGAGCATAGAGCAGAACTGTTGCTGCGTGTGCTGAGGCCATAGGAGGATTGTTTCACAGCTGCACGATGATTTCAATTTTTTTTTAAATTGGTTTATTGAAATGCTAGCGTTGAAATTTTTATAAAATCGATTTGAAGTTTTTTAAAATCGATTTGAAGTTTTTTGAAGGTGTTGAAGTTTTTTAAATCGATTTGTTTTGTTTTATTATATGCCTTTTAAAATATCGATTTGTAATTTATAAAATGCCATTTGTATTCAAATGCATATGGTATATTTATTATCGATTGAAGGATTTATTGATTGTAATATCGATTTAAATGGGTTTTGTATATCGATATTATATATCAAGTTATTGTAATATGCCAGTATATTGAGCCAAAGGCATTTTTTATGAAGGGCATTTTTTAACTTCAAGTGCATTTTAAAAAAAAAACTTAATTTATTAAGATTTGCAATTGGAGATTTTTTTGACACAAGCTACTAAACATGGAAAAAACACAAAGTGCTCGGTTTGAGATCGAGAAGTTCAATGGGAAAAACAACTTAGAGATCTGGAAAGTTAAGATGTATGATCTACTCGTGCAAAAAGGCGTGGCGAAGGCGCTATTGGGAAAAGCCAAATAGCCTTACACCATGACGGATAATGAATGGAGTGACATGGATGAAAGAGCACTGAGCGGCATTCGATTGTGTTTGGCGGATGATATTTTGTTTAACATCGTGTCAGAGAAAACTACTGTTGGTTTGTGGACAAAGCTTGAAAAGTTGTACATGACAAAATTCTTAACCAATAGGATTCTTCTGAAGTGACAGTTGTACAATTTGTGCATGAAGGAAGGTACGATGATAACTGATCATTTGAATACCTTTAATACTCTGTTGGTGCAATTAGAAAGTATAGAAGTAAAATTTGAATAAGAAGATAAAGTTGTAACTTTATTATGCTCGTTGCCCGAGTCATGGGATCATTTTTTTACTTCTATAAGTCTTAGTTCATCAGAAACCCTTGAATTTGATGATGTTGTTGGAGCTTTTTTATATGAAGAAACAAGGAAAAGGTCAAATTTAGAAACCTCTACATCAAAAGCAATGATGGTCAGAGGTCGTTCTAAAGAAATACGCTTCAGTAAGCATAACAACTCGCATTCAAAATCGAAAGGGAAGAAGAGTAAGGTAAAGTGTTGGTTTTGTGGAAAATCGAGACATTTGAAGAAGGACTGTTGGAAGAGACAACAAACATCCAAAGGAGACTCTTCGACAGAGAAGAAAGAAGCAAACACAACAGATACAGGTTCGACATCCATTTCAGGTATGAGTGATGAAGTGTTATCAGTTGGTTTTTCTAATCATGATCAACATTGGTTGTTAGATTCTGGTGCGTCAAATCACATGTGCATTCATAGAGATTGGTTTATTTCCTGTAAATCAATCAATGATGGAGTTTTTTACATGGGAAATAATGTCTCGTGCAATATTGTGGGAATTGGAAGCATCCAGATTAAAATTTTTGATGGGACAAATAAAATTTTAACTGATGTAAGACACGTGCCCGAACTCATAAAAAACCTCATTTCACTAGGAGTACTAGACACAAATGGTTATAAAACCTTTATTCAAGGTGGAGTAATGAAAGTTTATAAAGGAATTTTACTAGTAATGAAAGCAAAGAAGTTTTGAAATCTTTTTCAGTTAGAAGGAAGAACAGAGTCAGATCATGCTTCTACAGGATTTAAAAACGACAGTAATTCTATTCGTCTATGGCATCAATGGTTGGGCCATATGAGCGAAAGAGGATTAAAAATTTTATCTGATCGTAAGTTACTTCCTAGTTTAAAATCTTTTAAGTTAGATTTCTGCAAACATTGTCTATATGGGAAACAAAGCAAGCAGAAGTTTAAAACTGGAAAACATACTAGTAAGGGAATCCTTGATTATATCCATTCTGATGTTTGGGGTCCATCTCCTACAACCTCATATGGAGGATCGTCATATTTTGTATCCTTTATTGATGATTTCTCTAGAAAAGTGTGGGTCTATATGTTAAATAAGAAGTCTGATGTATTCACAGTTTTCAAACAATTTAGAGCATTAGTTGAAAGCATCACTGGAAGAACCATTAAATGTTTAAGAACTGACAATGGTGGTGAGTTTACTTCAAAGGAATTTGATAATTATTGCAAGGATGTTGGGATCGAAAGACATAGAACAACTGTATATACTCCGCAGCAAAATGGAGTTGTTGAACGCATGAACATGACTCTCTTAGAGAGAGCAAGAAGTATGCTTAGTAAAGCCCATTTGCAGAAGGAATTGTGGACATAAGCAGTTTATATGGCTTGTTACTTGATAAATCGATCACCATCAACTGCAATAGGATGCAAAATTCCTCAAGAGGTATGGAAAGGTCATCCTTGTGATTATTATAAACTGAAAGTTTTTGGTTGTGATGCATATGCTCTAGTTCCAAAACATTAGCATTCTAAATTAGATCCTAAATCAAAAAGATATATCTTTGTTGGATATGGTGATGGGACTAAGGGATAAAGGTTGTGGGATCCTAATACTCACAAGATCATAATTAACAGAGATGTTAAATTCAATGAATCTTCACTCAATAATCCAAATGTAGATGATAAATTGAAACAGGATAATGTACCTAAATTTCAACATATTAAGTTTGAAACCAGTTCAAATACTGATGATAGTCCAGATGAACAAGTTTCAGATTCATATCATGAACAAGTTTCAGATGTAGATCATGAACACGTTTTAGATGCAGATCATGAAGAAGTTTCTACAGATAATAATTAGCAAATTGTGGAAGTACCATAAACATCTTTAAGGAGGTCTATGAGAATGAGACGTCCTCCTAAAAGGTATGATGATTATGTTACTTCAGTTGCTTTAACCGCTAATGATGATGAACCTTTGTGCTATCAGGAAGCTATAGAAGGTTCTAACAGTTATAAGTGGAAAGAGGCTATGAAGGATGAGATGAAGGCATTAGACAAGAATTCCACATGGGATCTGGTGGAACTTCCTAAAGACAGAAAAACTGTGGGATGTAAATGGGTTTACAAATTGAAAAGGGGTGTTGATGATTCAGAAGACAGGTACAAACTGAGGCTGGTCGCGAAAGGTTTTTCTCAGAAAGCAGGCATTGACTTTCATGAGATATTTTCACCAGTTGTAAAAATTGTTTCAATTCGGATTGTGTTAGCATTAGTTGCTTTACTTGATTTAGAATTACAGCAACTAGATGTTAAAACTGCATTTTTACATGGAGATTTAGATGAGGAGATTTACTTGGAACAACCATAAGGGTTTGTTCAAAATCGCAACAAGAAATTTGTCTGCAGGCTCAAGAAATCATTGTATGGTCTGAAGCAGTCGCCTCGACAATGGTACAAGAAATTTGATTCTTTCATGATGAGTCAAAATTATATAAGAAGTGAATATGATCATTGTGTTTAATTTAAGAAATTGAGTAATGGCATGTTCATTATCTTAGTGTTATATGTTGACGATATGATTTTAGCAAGCAAAATCATAACAGAGATCAACAGGTTAAAGGCTCAGATGGCTAGGACGTTTGATATGAAAGATCTAGGAGCAGCAAGACAGATTTTGGGCATGGAGATTTTCATAGACAGGGGTAATGGTAAGCTTTGGCTATCACAAAAGAAGTATATTGAGAAAATACTCTTGAGGTTTGGTATGAACAATGTGAAGACTGTTTCAGTCTTTTTAGCTTCCCATTTTAAGCTTTCTTCAAGTTTATGTCCTAACACAAATGAAGAAAAGGAATATATGTCTCGAATTCCATATGCCAATGTAGTAGGTTGTTTGATGTATGCGATGGTCTGTAAACGACCAACTATATCACATGCAATTAGGGTTGTCAGCAGGTATATGGAAAATCTAGGAAAATAACACTGGTCAGCAGTGAAATGGGTGCTTCGGTATCTGAGAGGCACAAGTGATTATTGCATCACTTATAACAGAAGTAGTGAATTTTTTTGCTGATATGTTGATTCCGATTTTGCAGGTGATTTGGATAAGGGAAGGTCAACTTCAGGGTATGTCTTTACTCTTGTAGGTGGAGCTATTAGTTGGATGTCAAAGCTACAAAACATTGTTGCTTTATCCACTACAGAAGCAGAATACATCGTTGCTTCACATGCTTGCAAAGAAGCGGTTTGGTTGAAAGGTTTGTTTGGTGAGTTTGGTAGGTTGTAGGACAACATCAAGTTACTTTGTGATAGTCAAAGTGCAATTCACTTGGCTAAAATTCCGGCCTATCATATTAAATCAAAGCATATACCTATAAAGTACAATTTTTTAAGACAGGTTATCACTGAACGGGGAGTCTCTCTTGAAAAAGTGCATACAAAGGAAAACTGTGCAGACATGTTCACGAAACCAGTTTTGTTAGAGAAGCTACGATGGTGTCTGGCTTCTCTTGGCTTGCATAAAAGATAAAAATAATAATGGAACAGGGTATCAGACTAATTGTTGTCAAGGTGGAGATTGTTGAGATTTATTTTAATTAAATTTGGAGAAAATCTCATGAATGTGACAACAATAGGATTTGTTGCTGAATTGACTCCATCTAATTCTGATGTGGAGTTATTGCATCCTATATTTGTTGTGAGTGAATTTATGATTTAGTTTCTACTCCCAGCTATAAAATTTAAGTCCGTAGAGGCAAATGTGCATGAGGAATGTGAGGTGAGTGGAAGAGATGTGCAAATGAAAAACTCTGTTGTTGTAATTCTCCTTTTGCTGAATGAGATTGCCGATGCCCTTGTTTGGTGGACGTAACCCAGATTGGTTGGGTGAACCACGTTAAAATCTCTGTCTCTTTATGTTTTTCTACTGTGTGTCCATGTTTTATTTATGTTTTTCCGCTGCTGAACTCAACACTGCAAAGATGGTGTAATCAAGTGATAACAACCCACAAGCCTCCATATTTCTCCCAAAATTCCTTTTGTCCTTGTAAGGTGCATATACATTAATAAGATTAATCCGGCTGTGTAGACCACGAAAGTGACCAGTCAACAGGATACCCCCAAAGAAACTATAAGCTTGTAGAGTGGCTCGACGGGATCCCAGATGATGGCCAACCCACTCGAGTGGCCCACTGCATCCGAGGGCACCAAATGCCAATATGGATACAAAGCCCGACAAAAAGACCTAGTGCTATTAGCCGTGGTCATGGTTTCTTGCAAAAAAATGACTACAGGATTCAACGAAGAGAACAAATCCCACACAAAGGCCAAATTATCACGCCCCCCCATCTCCTAATGTTGAGAGAGAAAAGTTTCATGACGAACCAACATTAGTGGGGGTCAAAGCTCTAAGAACCCGGTCAAGTGCAAGTGTAACAGGAACGTATTGAAAGTTGCCAGGCAGGAAATCCAAAATGGAGTCCACCCGGACAGATTTGTTTTTTCCCCGCGGTCGACCCTTCCCTTTGCGTATAGTAACGTTAGAGAGAGAAGGGTGATTCAGGACTGGGATGGGGGACATTGGGTGGCAAGTATCCACGGGAAGGGGTACCATTCGAGCATCCAAGATCTGGATAATGAAGTCCAGGTCGCTCCCTACCGAGACTTGGGGAGAATGATGAGCATCAATTGATAGTTCCACTCTGGGGGGCCAAGAAGGATAAGGGGGCGATGTCGACAAAGATTGGACAAGCGGAGAAGAAAGGGGGGTCAGCAGGAGGTGTCAGACGCAACTCCCAGATCAGATAAAACCCTTAGAGGAAGGATACGAATAGACTCAGGCCCAGTAGGGGAAATTCCAAAAGCCACATTCAAAACCACAGATTCTAAAAAATTACCCGAAGCAGGAAAAATTTCATGACAGGGCGTAAAAGGGGCCGGTGTAAACTTACCCGAGAATGAGGGAGTCCTTGATGAATTTTCCATTTTATCTGATGGAGGTATGGTCACTACTTCGCCTGAATGCTTCGAAACACCTCGCAAGAAAGAGTCCTTGTAACGTGCATAGTGGCGCATTAGATGTCCTGTCCCATGGCACAAGTGGCATCGAAATGGAGTATGCTAGTAATCGAGCATTTGACAGTGAACGAAACCTTCCCACTCCAGATCTACTTATGCTGGTAAGCCTCCAGAGAAGGACACTTCCACCAGAATCTAGAAAACCCATTTATCAAATTCATCCATGCATTTAGGGTCAAAAAATCTACAGGTACCTATACTGTCCCTCATGACCTTCAGTGCCTGAAGGGTCTAGTACTCCATCGAGAGTCCATGAAATTTCACCCAAACCAGATGGTTTCTCGGGGCATTATGAACAAGGTGAAAACCTATGTGCCAACGATATAATGCTAAATAACACCTGCCATTTACCCAAACCCTTTGGAAAACTTCAGCCAAATCATCGAATTTAATGAAGTGAAATCTGAACCGTATGCCATCCAGCTTGCTCACTAATGGCTTATAACCCAGGAGTTTCTGCCAAGCCTCCATCAACCACGGGTAGAATTTTGTCTTACTAAATTTCTCAAAATGCAAATGCCCTACAAGCGAGCGCTCCTGTAAACTTGTTGCTCTCTCCCACATAACATCCCGCTCAAAACTGAGCAAATGAAATCCCTACCTGGGCTACGACCTTTGTGTGAGGTGGCCAATAGGAAACCTATCCATAATTGAAATCCATGTTAAATTAAATTAAATAACATAAAATAATTCTAATTTTGATTAATTCTTTTAGTTGCCGATAGTGCCAACTATGTCACAATCATCTGCATGTGCTACACTTATACGAGTGCCATGATACTAATTATTCAAAATTCCGCACACTTGTATGAGTGCCATGATACTCACTATACGAACCATTTTCGAATGTACATGGGATGGAATGATTTATGTGAGATCTTTGGTGAGGTTACCCTTGGACACATAATTGTTCCTCCATGCCTTCCACAATGGAACATAGTTCAATCATGGTCCTCTCACATGTGAGGTCTCCTCCTAGAAGGCTGTCTCTACCAAAACACGATGCCATCAAAAATCCCTTTGAGTGATGCCATCAAAAATACCTTTGCCGAGATGAATGCAACAGTTCAAAATTTAGAGGCACTATCTATAGAGAGAATGGTAGGACAAGTTCAAAATTTAGACGCACTATGGTAGGTGAAGTTGAAGAACCACCACCTTGGTTAGTTTTAGGGGTAGATTCACCCGCAACATACTGAGTTTATGATCCATATTCAATTGAGCTAGATCAAAACCAGTGCCATTTGATCAACTTCAGCTAGAAGCATAAAATCGAGATAAAGACCCAGAAGAAGATACAACAGATTGATATGTAGGCTTGTTGGAGAGCCATAGCCCATTCCAAGTGCACAACATCCAGGTGCTACTATAGTTTATCGATACCCAACAACAATTGAAGAGTTTCTATAACAAGTAGCATAGTCCTCGATCTTATTATTGCAGAGAATACAAATCCATACCATAGCTGCCCATATCATATCTTCATGTCTTAGCTTACTCCCTTCGCATGTTTACATATAGAGATATAGCCCCAGAGCTACTAATCCTTGGTCCAGTTATGAGACAGTATTACATAAAGGTAACATAAGGTATCCATGCCATAGAGGCAAAGCCAACAACATCACCTGAGCCAACAACATCACCTGTTGTGGTCCCGACATCAACAGACCCCACAGGAGCAACGCCAGTTGAACTTTATGGACTGGCAACAATTGAAGCTCCAATTATAAAATTTCACTCCATTCCAATAATTTTGTTTTTAAAGTTTCACATCTAAAAAAGCCCTAATAATAATGCAGGAGTTTTCATTACAATAATTTTAATTTTATTTTTCAAATTCGCTGAAATGTAGTTATGTGCTTAAACACGAAGGAGGTCTACCCTGCCCTTTGGGTTTCTAGATCATTGGATAACAAATTTTGAAATATAATACTATTATTAATCAGACAACAAATGACCATAGCTCTAACCTAGTGTTGAATCAGATTTACCCAACTCGATAATGGACCCTATAGCGACCGAAGAAATATTAGAGGTTCTGTTGTGTAGTCCTCTATCAGTCCAAATGGGTAGGAATGCCAAACAGGTAGGAATGCTGAAAAAGAACACCCCTAGAAGCAAAAAAAACACTCCACATCAGTTCTTCAGGAAACAATCCATGGACTTTCTAGCACCAAAGCCATGGCAAAAAATAATTTAATGATTTATCTGAGGTATGGAAATCAGTATTTATATTATTGAGTCGGCTATGTATTGCATGACAACCTTAAATTGTTCAGATTCAAGCTTTTCTTGCATGATAATGACATCAATTTTAATTTGAACATGAAAAAGGGGACAATCAAGTGTATCATTTAGTTTTTCCATTCAAATGCATGCAAGATTTAAATTCCAGAAGGGTTTTCGGCCTTATATTTGATTTATGTATGGATTTTGTAGTTTAGTTTGTGTTGCAGATTATATATATAAGGTTGTATGACGACAGATTATGTAGAAATTATACAACAAGAATGTATATCTTGGATTCACCTGATCTAACAATGTACTAAAGTCAAATACTGAATCACTTCTACAAATATTTGCGGAATTAAAAACACAATCGCCAATCACATGAACATGAAGAAAGATCAATCACACACAACATAGATAATTTCCCGGGGAAAGCTTACAGCGAAAAACCCTACTATATTCTATTGTATATTATATCATGGATCATGAAATAATTACATACAAAACTCTTCTCACAAGAGCCCTCAGTACATCAACTAATTGTCTCACACTGTCATACAAAAACTGGCAAATTACTTAGCCAATTTACTGCCTCTAGACAACCTGCTTGCTTGCGCAATCCTTGAATTGATGCAATCCTACCTTCCTTGACTGCACAAGTATCATTAGCACATCCAATGGATGTTTTCCTGCATGTGTGCAAGTAGATAATGTCACAATTGATAGTCAAATTCCCTTTCACCTAGAACTCAACTGGGTCTCCACTAGATCTGACATGCATGCAACTAATAATAGTAAATCCTCAGTTTCATGTGAGATCACTACATGTGAATTAATTAATATTTAATTCACTTGATCTCTCACTAGTATCTTTAGTTACAACTAGCACAATTGATTTTAACTCACTTAACTGAGTAAAACTATTTACAACTTGCATTAACTAATGCACCACTGCACTTCGAACTCTGTTACAACTAGAATTACTCTACATATCCCACCAACCAACCTCTAACTCGAAATTCACTAGCTAACTGAATTTTCCACTTCAGTTAACTATTTCAAGTCCACATTGAGAATAGATTACAGTTTAATGTCCATCTAAATTAAGGGATAATAAAAATAGACATGTACCCAAAAATAGTATCGTGGGCCCCACCCTAGTGTAGGTGCTTAATGCAACCACGTGCTAAATGCAACCAGGTGCTTAATGCACTAGTGTGGGTGTTGAATCTCAACAAATTATGATTCTCATAGTATGCCATTTTTAAAACTCGTAAGCTTGAGTCTCAATTTGCTTGGGACACTAATTTATTTCTTGTTGAGGTTTGAAACAGAGATTACCATTTGAAACAGGTTATTTTTTTAAGGTTGGCTTGAGCCTTGACCCTGTAAACTATACTTTTTGTATGTTGTTTTTATGGGAGATCATGTGAAATATGTAAAATATATTGCTTTTATGTTGATTTTTCTTAGAGATCAGGTGCAAGAGGTGTTGTGTGGATTAATCCGTCTTGCAGACAAGACCGATCTCCCTAGTACTAAAAGTATCTAGCAACAAACAGCCAAACATACTAATATTTCTCTAAGCATGTAAGGTTTACAAAAAGCTCTATAGAGGTGTAAAAGACTTACCGTATATCCAGCGCTTGTTTGAAGTCGTTGTTGTCCCTCGCGCGCTTGAAGGAGTTTTCCTCGTAAACCTGAAATCACAAAAAAACAAAGTTTTACATAGCACCTGTATAGAAATCATCATAAACCATGCTTATCATAGTGATCAAGGAATCTATGAAATAAACCATTGATTGAAAGCTTATTGAGAAAAATGAGTATATTTGTATTAATTTCAAAAGAAGAAAATCCTTACAACCTGAGCCTTGATGTTGCACAAGACTTTCCAGGGTCCGAAGCAGGAGTCTCCTTTACTTTGATAAGCTCTGCACTCCTCCAACCAAGACAAATAGAGGTATGTAATCTCTCCTCACAAAATTCTTAGTTAACTGAGTCTAAATCTCAACAGCACTTAACCTCAAATATTCTTAAGCTTGAACTCCCTTTGAGGCTACCCAATGCCTCTTTTTATAGTGGAAAAGAGAAGGTTTTTTGTTCCAAGTATGAAGGGATAGAATCCTCCTTCAAAGGGATAATCTCCTCACATCAAGGGGTTAGCTCCATAAGGTAAGGGATTCATGCACCTCACAAGAGCTGTTCTGCCACCGCAAAATCCATTCTAGAAGCTTCCAGAATTTACTTTAATTGAGATTTTTGGGATTTACTTGCGCCTTTTTAATATTACAAGGGTCTGCACCTATAACAAAGATAAAGTGCGTTCATGTACGTAGGATAGCTGAACATTGGGTGCGGGACCGTAGGCAAGATAGGCAGAAAGTGCGACACCAAAGTTTAGGAGACTTTTAGGAACTTTTTCTGATTTTCAAGGCTTGACATGAGGAACTAATATGTTAGACTTGCAAAAGGGGGAAGTATGAGTAATAATGAGCTCATACCCATAGCAGAATGTCAGGATGACAATTTTTAGTGTAACAGATTGCCCCCTAAAGTGAAAAGTCTGGAATAGATGAAACTGAAGTCTGTCATACATGAAGAGTGCAGTACTTTATCATTTCAAGGATCATCCTGTGGACACTCCAGTCAGTACCTGTAAAAACATTCAATGCAAAATATATATGTATACATATCATCACTGAGGTAGGCATTCCCATACTCAGATTAAACTAACTAAAAACTGATTCAACTATTCTGATACAGGAATGATTTTGGGTACATCAAAGTATAGACATGTGTGAAAACAGTATGGGCGCAACAATCTGTTTATAAATAGTCCACTGTATAAATGATAACAAAATTTCTCGCATCCTGGATGGTAGAAACTAGATCTAGGGTCTTGATTTCCGCATCTCAAATTAGTACGATTCTATCCATGTGAATGAATGTGTCGAAGTCAAACATGGTAGAAACCACTTGATTACCAGTCAATGATGTAAACTGTTAACAAGTGTGAGAGTAACCACCAGTAATGTCAATGGCTCTCAAAGTACCCAGTACAATCCATGAAATGTGAATGAATGAGCTGAAGTCGAACATCTCACGGAATCATTCGATCGAAGGCCGATGATGTAACCCGTCGTCGAAAGCAAGAAACCTGCCATTAAGGCATGCAAATTTCAAGGTACTGACGATTTCTAGATCAACTTCCTAGATAATGAGTTGTCGTCGATAGAAAGAAATCCGTCGTAGGCAAGCCCACAACATGAAATCATAGATCAAGTTTTGAAAATATATTGGCAAGGACTGACTCAGGGATGGTCAAAATGGATGACAGATATTTTACAGATGAATGGTTTATTTGAACTATCCTCTTGAACACATAATGACACTGCAGATGGCTTGGTGACAATTGACCCAAAACTAATACCCAGAAACCGGATGAAAACTTTCAATGAGGTTTGATTAACTGTTAGGCAAATGATTTCCCAACCCAGGTGAATGAAAGTGTCGTGTTCAAGAGTGGTTGACTGAATTTTCGAAGAATAAAAATACAACAAACACGCCCATTTTCCTCTTTTTTCCCCCACCATTTCTGGAAAGTACCTGTTTATTTTTGACAAGCTTGAGGAGGATAACATTTTCTTGTTTATAAGCTCATCCTTCGGATGAGTCCAACTTAGTTTAAGATTCGAACCCTAAGAAGGAGTGGTTCGTTCCTGTTTAAAATTGAACAGGTCCTTTACTGTTAAATTTTAACGAGTCCGGTATAGGAGAAACTTGGTGTTTTTCAATTTTAGGGAGTCAGAAGAAAAACTTAAGAAAAATCCATGGGTGTAATTTTTCGTAAATTTAGTCTCTCAGGCCCGAAAAAGGATAAAATAATGCGGGAGAGAACTCTATTGACCGTAATTAGTCAACGTATACCTTTTTCGTAAATAGTCCATTTCAGTCCATAAAAGGGGTAAACTTATACTGAATGGACGACTATTCATTTACTTTAACGAGTTCGAACAATCAAGTACTCAGCAATATTTTCATGTTTAGAGAGTCTGAAAAGGGCTTAAAAGAGAACTCCAATGTTTCGCTTTTTCATGAATTTTTGAAAGAGTCCGAAAAAGTGATAAAAGTATGCTCTTTGTTGAAAAATGATCAACTCTCCTGAAAAATCCAAATTCTGCACAAAAACTTGAAAAATTACACATACTGTTTAAGATGAGTAAAAATGCTTCAAAAATACCCTTTTTAAAGTGAAAAATAAATAAATTAATAATTCATCTATTCGAAAAAACTTATAAAAAAAGACTTTTTCAACTTCATTTTTACCGTTCAAGTTCAGAGTGAAAAGTAGAAGCTTTTGGGTAAAAAAGTTCCTGTGAAGATTCTGGAAAATACGTCTGGAAAAATCGAGAACCGCCAGTCCTAGGTAATCCACGACCTCTTAATATTGCATTTCATTTGTTACAATTCTTTTTAGGCTTTAGATTTTATTTTTAAGGGAGAAAAATAGTTTTAAAAAACCGCCCGCGGGGGTCCGCAGGCAAAACATACGGGACCTGCGGACCCCGACCTTTTTCTTTACAGAAAAAGGTCGTGGGTCCGCACTTTTTCCACAGAGCGCGTGCGTTCCTACGCACTATGTACAAAGGCAAAGTGCGGTCCCCGCGCGTTTAAATTTCAAAATTAAAATTTTCATTTCCCGCCCAAAAATTTTCAAATTAGATTGTTCTAATCTATATTTTTATGTATTGTAGGATTGACAAGATGTTGATTTGGAAAGAACGTGAACACGAGGAAGTGGATGAAGCCGCAATGCTCCATTTTCCCACAATGCAAGAATTAAGAGCATGCGGTTTGTATAAATTCTGGGCCATCCAAGGCATGAGGGCACAGGTAGACCTCCTGACATGGCTGGTAAACAGGTGGAATGTGCAGGACCAGTGTTTCATTATTGGCGGCCACCGGCTCGAAATTGAGTTGGAGGACATTTATTTTCTGACTGGTTTTTCCAAAAGGGGCGAACAACTTTCCTTGTTTGGGACTAGGCCAGGTGGCCAGACTGTTGCTAGTCTTCGACAAGAATTCTGTAATGATGAGGCAGACCCCAAAGACAAACAAATTGATATAAAAACTGTCATTCGTCCCGAGCTGAAAGTGATTGCGTTTACTGTTACCAGACTGTGTGGGAGTGCCGCATTGCATGTGGCTACCGGTTCCCAGATGTGTATTGTTGTTGACTGTATCAGAGGCACCGTTTTCAACTAGTGCGAAGCTGTGTTGGCTAATATAAAAGGCCAACTGACTAGAGTGAAAAATGGAAAACTAAATAACTTTGGATATGGATCCATCGTAGTCACTTTTTCTCTAGAGAGGGTACCCATGCTAGCGCCGCAAAGTATTCCTGTTGACGCTGGTCGACTTCGAGAACTTAGAATGGTTCGTTGTGTTGCATTGATGGCCCGTCATGGTATTGAGGGCGTTGAGATTGTTAGATTTCCTCCTTCATATTTTCGTTGGTTGGATCGCCAAATTTTTGTCATCGAGGACTTTCCGTATGCCGGGATAGATTTCCGCGGCGACCGGGAGATGACTCTCCCAGCAGGGGAACAATGGGATGAATCAGGTAAAATCATTTTCAACGAATTCTAATTTCTAATTTTTTTATTTTTGATCGTCTTGTCAAATAATAACCAAATTTTTTTTTTATGAACATAGATGTGGGTCCATGGCGGCCAGCCCATCTCCAGCCTTATGACAGAAGACAACCAGTTGCAGTCGCGCCAGCCCCAATAGGCCAATCAGTGGAAATTTTGTCTGATTTAGAGCATCACCTAGAGCGTCTGACTCTAGACATTCCAGAGACGGACATAGATGAGATTCCACTCAGATTGCAGAGATACATGATTGGTGTTCCAGGACCTTTTAGGAGGTTTCTGTGTAGGGTGGCTCAGGCAGTGGTTTCTTATCGTGATCACCATCAGTGATGGGATGATTGTATTGTAGACTCATGTTTTTGACTTTTTGTGTTATCATTTGCCGATCATAAGGTGTTTCCAACCAATGATCGAAGACGATGTATATTTTTTGAAAACACTTTTATACTATGATATATATCACTATTTACCAGCTATCTGCGTACATATTATGGATGTTGTTTGTTTTACTGTTTCGATCACTGCAAATGTCGATTTATCATACTAGAAGCAATTGCATCTGCTAATGTATTTAAATGTCTTGGAATATGTTGATATTCAATGTAATCAAATTCGCGTTCCAAGAGACGAACTCTTAAAAATAACCGTAACAACACTGGATTTCTAATGGCATAAACCCTGTTAAGCTGTAATACAACAAGTTCAGAATCCAACCTAACAATTAAACTTTGAATCCCAAATGATATGGACTCAGATAATAACTCAATCACTGCACTATACTTGGCAATGTTATTCATTGTTTGACCAAGTCTTACCCAATGCATGGAAACTAACTCGTCAGAGGGTGAATAGATAACCCAAGCTGTAGAAGAAATGTTCCATGTACTACGACAAGCACCATCAGCAAAACCAATGTAGGTTTGAAGAGACGTCGACATCTGCAATATCAAGATTAAAACTCAGATAAGCAGGAATAGTGATAAAAACACACTTCTAAACTAGGCACACCTTTCTAATCTAAGACACACCAGCAGTAAAGAAATCTAACCTAAAAAATACAATATCTCCACACCAGGTTTAAGCATAATATCGCTTCAGATATAACCCATTTCTGGGTTTATCTAAAGGGATACCGTCAAAATCTATCAGCTCATAGGCCCCTTTTTCCAGCTTTCGCTTAACAATGAAAGCACCATGCCACATGGGCACGAATTTCCTAGCTCCTAGCTTATCGTTGGCTTGATCATAAACTAAGACTAGGTCTCCTTCTGAAAAATTTCGAGGGGTAACACTTCTATCATATTGAGCTTTTACTCTTTTGACATGAGCCTCGTTTGCTATTGCAGCGTTTCTCCGATTTTCATCCAATTGAGCCAAGTACAAAAAACATTTCTCCTCTTCAGACGTAGCTGGGAGTAACTCTATGGCTAATTTCAAAGATGCAATTTCGCATTCAATCGGCAACACAACTTCCAAACCGTAAACGAGTTGAAAGGGAGTGAAACCAGTTGATGTTTTGACTGAGGTTCGATATGCCCAAAGTGCTGAAAATAACATGGAATGCCAATTCGTCTTGTGAATACCAATAATTCGTCTGATCATGGTGACTAAAACTTTATTTATGGCTTCGACCAGACCATTGGCTTGCGGATAATACGGAGTGGAACTATCGTGGCGCAGGCCAAGATGTTCTGTCAGTTCAGTCATCATGACATTCTGAAAATGGCTTCCATGATCAGTAATAATGGCTTGAGGAACACCGAACCTAGCAATTATGTGATTAAATACGAAATTTGCAACAGTCTTGCCGTCAGCCAAAAATGTAGGCATCGCCTCGGCCCACTTAGTAAAATAATATACTGCTAAGATAATATATGCATGCCCCCAGGCCGAGTGAGGGTTACATGTAATAAAATTGATACCCCATTTTGCGAAAGGACCAACAACAATTATGGGATGAAGAGTGGGTGGCGCGTGCATCTTACGATAAAAAAGTTGACAATTGTGGCATTTCCGGACTGCATAAATACAATCTTTGAATAACGACGGCCAGAAATAACCAGCACGCAATATCTTTTGGGCTGTGGCATACCCAGACATATGACTGCCACATGCTCTAGAATGGCAGTCATTTAAAACCTTTTTAGCTTCTTCATGAATAAGACAGCGTCGGAAAAGAGAATCCGCTCCACGACGATAAAGTGTATCACCAATAATATTATACTGTTGGGATTGGAAACATATTTTCCGTCACTGAGATTGCGAGATTTCAGGCCGAAAAGATTGGGTTTGGAGATAAACGATAATATCTCCATACCATGGATCAAGAGTACTGATAAGAAACATAGATTCGTCTACAATGGGCTGCTCTGCCACAGTTTCAGTATTAGTAGAGGGGAAATCACACATTAGTTCTGCAAAGACCAAGGATTTCTTCGCCTTGGATTTTTCAAATTCCAAGTCGAATTCCTGCAGGATGACTATCCATTTGGAATACTTGCCCCCTAGCAATTGTTTGGTCAAAATGTACATCATAGGGTTGCAATCAGAAATTACCGTAGTTTTGCATAACAATATGTAATGTCTAAATCGTTGGACAGCTTGAACAACTTCCAAGGCCAATTTCTCCACATGCGTGTATTTGATTTCGGTCGGATGCAGATTCCGACCAAGATAATAAATCACATGTTCAGCGTTAGATTTGTCTTCCTGAACTAAAACCATTTCAATAGTGGAATGAGAAGCAGCAAGGTACAAAATGTAATCCTGGTTGTAGTTGGGAGGATGCAATAACGGTGCATGGGTCAACGTGTGTTTAAGTGCATCAAAATACCGATCAACGATCTCATCCCAAAGGAATGGAATGTTCTGTTTCAGCAACCGGGTAAAACCTTTCATAAGCTCGGCATAGTTAGGAATAAATCGACGTAAAAAGTTTGCTTTCCCCTGCAAACTTTGGAGTTGGCGTAAAGTCGAAGGAGGAGGTAATTTGACAATAGCTTCGACCTTCGACGGATCGACGCGAATACCTGCTTTCGAGACAACAAATCCCAGTAAACGAACAGACTCTAGACAAAAAACACATTTGTGTGGATTCAGCCGAATTCGATAATGCCGACATCTCATAAAGATAGCACGTAAATGTGTGAGATGGTCAGCCCTGCGTGATGAATGAGCAGGTAAATCATCGAGATACGGTTGCACAATGTGCTTAATGTCATGAAACGCATAAGACATTGCCCTTTGAAAAGTTTCTCCAGCGTTCTTCAATCCAAAGGGTAGTTTGTAGTAATCAAATGTCCCCCACGAACAAATAAAAGCTATTTTTGGCTGATCAGCAGGGAGTATGTTTATTTTATTATACCCTGAAAAGCCATCCATAAAGGAAAACATTTCACTGCCGGCACAATCATCGATTATTTGATCGATATAGGGAGTTGGATATTTGTCTTTAGGACAAGCTTGATTAATATCCCTATAATCGATACATACTCGTATCGTTCCTTGTTTTTTAGTCACAAGAACAATATTAGATACCTAATCCGTTAAAGGAATCGGATAAATGAAACCTGCATGAAGTAATTTTTCAAACTCTGCTTTGATATCAGCAGCTTTTCTAGGATGCATTTGACGTAGACGTTGACGGACAGGTTTGGCATCCGGGTAAGTCTTGATTTCATGTACGACAATTGACAGATCAATTCTTGGCATTTCTTCATAGGACCAGGCAAACACATCACGAAATTCTTGAAATAGGGCTTTATAAGTTTGAATTTCTTCTTCAGTACAACAAGCACCTATATGAATGTTTTCAATTATTCCAGGTTTTACTGAAATGTCAATTGGAATCGTTCGAGAAATTTTTTCCAAATTTAACTCAAAATTAGGATTTTTCAATGGATTCTGCGGTTCCTTGACATATTCAGCAGTAAAAATTAAAGTGAAAAAATGATCTAGTTCAGATAAAAACGAAGATTGGTGATGTAGATCTTCCCATGGTACATCGTCAACAGAAAAGAACTCACGAATCTGCTCATCAGTATGAACAAGTTCAAGAAACGTCGTTGTGGCTGAACAATAGCTAAGTCTTCAACAATGTTGTAATTCTGAGCAGCTCTCGCATGTGGATTGAAAGATGATTTACGAAGAACACCTTTAGCAGACGGTTTGATTATTAAGTCTGGGTTTGGTTTCTCGATCTGTAGCGGACCAAAAATAGGAGGAGGTGTAGTTGATGTATTTTCACTAGAAGATTCTGCTTCTTTACTATCAACAAGACTCTTAGTACCATAATCTTGCGATCGCATTGCAATCCTTACGTGAGACATCATCAAAATTGGCTCTTTTGAAGCAGTCGAGGTAGAACCAACCATCTTACTATCTTGAGTCGGAAAGGGATCCTTCAAGACAACAGGTTGTGAACCTTTGACGAATTTCACAACCTCGGTCCGATGTGGGCATTCCTTAGTAAAATTATCTTCATCACAAATGTAACAAGGATAACGTGGTTTACGTTTTTCGTCATTGAATTCATTTTTATCATTTTTTTCTTTCGAATTCTTTTTGTTTTTATTCTTCCCTTTCTTTTTACTACCGGATTTAGATTTAGCCGTAGATGTCTCCACAACATGAATATCGGCAGAAACTTCGGGGGAAGATTCTCCTTTCGGGGAATCAGGTAAAGTTATAATTGGAGAAGAATTCTTTGAAGATTTCTTCTTACTTTTAGTATTGATCGTACCAATCATACCGTCAATGGCATGAGACCCTGAAGGAGCAGCAGCTATTTGACCTTGTTTTGGAAGGTCTGGAATTTTTTCATGTAAAGTACCTGACTGCGTGTAAACAAGGTCAAGGTACTGAGCTTGAGCAATTACTTGCTCTTCAGTAACAACACCAGCCTTAGCTACATCTTCAGTAATCTTGGGTAACAATGATTTAACAAACCATTCTGCCAAAATTTGATCCGGAATATAAACTTTCACCAAACGTCTCCTACGTCGCCATTCATGAATATGATCAGAAATATACGTAGACGTGGATTGTTTCAGCGAAGTTAATAATTCCGTGCCATTGTCGTATCTGACCGACAGCTGAAAATGAGTCAAGAAGGCAGTTTCTAACTGACTGAAGTTATGAAACGAGCCTCGTGTCAACTCAATGTACCATTTGGCTGCAAGACCAATAATATTTATTTGGAAAAGACGTAAGTGAATCGAATCATCAATTATTGAATTAGATGCACACCAGAGGTGATAAGTCATGACGTGATTTGATGGATCCTCTCCTGACTTACCTTCAAATTTCGGTATATCACTGGGCAACTTATGCGGCATTGGCGGCCAATACGGATAATAAAAAATTGGATCATTCGTAAGGCACGTCAAATCAGTTAAATCCAAAGTTGCGATAAATGGTAACTGACGGTTAGGGTCACGAAAACCTTGAGTAGCCAAAGCAGTTCCAGGAGGTGGATATCCAGGATAACTTGGAATTGGATTTTCATTAGGAATTGTATAACCTCCTGGAAAACCAGGATTAACCGGACCGAAGTGGGGTTGTTGAGGTTGTTGATAAGTATAGCCAGGGTACGGTTGATACTGATAGTTCAGATTTTGTGAATAGGGACCGAATTGCGGCTGTCCCTGGTACGGTTGATACGTGAATTACGGTTGACTTGTGACAACTGTACTTGTACCAGCTTGTCCTGTAGGCATCTGAACCGAAGTCTGAACTGAAGATCCTGACTGAGGTACAGAGACTTGAGGGATTTGCATGGATGCAGGGATAGACGAACTCAGGGTTATAGATACTCCAGAAACAGGTGTTACAGGTTGAACAAACGTAGCAGCTGTTGCAGCAGTTTGAGGCAGAGTCTTAGGTGAACTAGGACCAACCTGCTGAACAGGACCAGGTGCAGGAGTTTGGATAGTAGGCTGGACAGGTTGCTGAGTTGGACCAGAAATTAAAGGCTGTCCAGGTTGATAAGGCAACTGCAAATTAGGCTGCATAGGCTGTTGATATTGGGACGGATCCCACACCATATTCATTCCGGGGTATTGTCCCGCAGAAGGTTGAACGTAAGGACCATAACCTGGTTAAACGTAGGGTTGATAAGTGAGTGGTACATTTCCAACTCCTTGAATAGATGAATGACCAGAAGGCTGTTGGAAACCTTGAATTGGGTACTGACCTTGAGGTTGATAACCCTGAGGCGCGTACTGAAGCTGGGGTTGATAAGGACCCTGAGGAGCATATTGAGTTTGGGGTTGACCGTGGGGCATGTACTGTCCTGAAGGTTGATACCCTTGAGGTGTGTACTGTCCTTAGGGTTGTCCCCCAAAATAATATGATTCCACAGTTTGTCCTGGGAAAAAGCTACCCTGAGGTTGCCCCCTAAACGGTAACTGACTTCCTGAAGGTTGCCCCCCAGGCGGTAACTGACTACCTTGAGGTTGCCCCCCAGGCGGTAACGGATTTCCCTGTGTTGGCCCTCCAGGCGGTAACTGACTGCCTTGAGGTTGAGGATTCAGAATATTACCAGACATCATATAGATTTGCTCTGCGTTCGACGTTTCAGTTTTAACGCCATTAAAACTAGATGACAACACTTGTTCGATTGGTTGAGGAGCTGCTCCCGAGAAAGTACCAGACAGAGCCTGATATCCCAAAGGAACAGAAGGACCATCGTGTAAAAATGATTCCGGTGTCTGGGAAAACATGGATGACTCTCCGACCATAATGGAAGGCGGATAGTAACCTCTGGGTGTAGGATGAAATGGAACTCGAGGTGGAGAAAAAGCAAGACCCTGATTCTCTAAAAAGTTTGTCAAAGATAGATACCAAGCACTAGTTCGAATAGGGCTGTAGAAAATAGATTCATGCTCCCTAAGATTTAAATATTGAGGGGAGTCGAGAAGAGATATATATTCATCTAGACTAGTAAGTTCTTTAATTGAAATAAGACCAGCTGGAATATCGTCAGTGACGATATTTCTTACCCTAGGTGAACCAAGATTTCTAGAAGTTGGTGAAATAAATCCTAAGGATGTTTCCAAAACAGAAGGTTCAGTTTCAGGTTCAGAGATTTCAGGTTCATCAGCCAGTTCACTGGAAGCAAGAATACTACTAGTAACTTCAGAAACTGAAATCGGTTCTTGAATGTATTCTGTTGTAGGTATTTGATGATCAGGATGAACAAATATAGAGGAACTTCCAATTTTTGTTGATCTAATCCTACCACTACTGGATGATACCAGAGCACGAAGCCCTTCAAGCTGACTTGGTGAATATTCAGGGGGTTTCCCTTGTAGTCTCCGGGATTGTCTCAGCAATTCCGCCACGATTAAAGATTAACTAATCACACACAAACAAAGAAAATTACAATGAAAACACCTAAAGTCTCTAAAGAAACAAACAGCTGAATCACACGCTTAAAAATCTAAGAGTTCAAACCACACACAAACAGTAACTTTCCGTACTAAAAACACTAGTTGGTGATGAAATCCAACTTAGTAGAAATTTAACATAGAAAGGGCGGTTGGAAGAGTTACCCCGACAACCTGCTTAATGAAACAGATTGGCACAAGTTTCCTCACAAAACCATCTCGTGTGAAGTGAACCCCCCAGAGAGTCCAAGTGAGTCTAGTCGACGTCTGCTCTAGGTACAATGAGATCTTTCCTTCACTGTCACCTTAGGAAATAATCTTAAGATAATGGACACTAAGGTTACCAACAGTAACAAATATAACTGGGGGAACAATCTACGATCCGATTTCACGCGCAAGGGTAGAGTAACAAGCTCAATCCCCTTGAAGGCTCCTCGACATGGTTAATCTGAGGTTTACCGACAAGTGACCCCAGGCTCCTCGACAATGATTAATCCGAGGTTTACCGTTTGTAATACGCGCAAAATCTTCTATCTTCCCCAATGAAACAGAATTGATTGTTTCAAAGGTTCGTACATGATCTCGTGATTGACTTCTTTAAGAGAAGCTTCCCAGATTATACAAATTACAATTGGATTTATCTCCTACCGCAAGATTTGTCTACTTGTTTGTTTTTACTACCTTGGAGAGTTAACTACTTCCTACTCCAAGATACTAGCCTAAGCTATGTTGGTGATAAGAGCCCTAGAAAATAAAAGATTGCTAGATGAATTTTAATTAAGCGTTACTTTTAAGAGTTGTTCCTTAAGTCAATGGGTACGGAAATGAAACTCTGATGGTGTGAAGACTCAATTTCCAAAAGACACTAAAAATGCACCTAAAAATGATAATCAGATTGTTTTCTTTCAATGAAATTATAATTAAGGAAAAGTTAGAGAATGCAATTCTTTTAATAAACAATTACTTCTTTAAACATAAAGAACAATTGAAAGAAACTATTTTTGTCTTTTCCAACAAATGATCAAAGCTCACAATAAAAATCCATTTACTTTCCAAAAACTTGAAGCTACAAAACAATTTTCCTTCAAAAGAAATCTAGAAATTTTAAAAGCATTCAAAACTACAAACTAATTTCGAGATCTACAAAGTTTAATAGCATTCAAAACTACAAACTTTAATAATCTAAATGAATAAAAGCTTTAAGATTTTTTGAAGAATGTTTTTACTTAGTTGTTCAGCAAACTAAGGATCTATTCATCTAGAATAACAAACAGATAAAAAAAAACTCAAATATGTTTTTTATAAAAAATGAAATTCAAAAACCAATAACAAAGTTTTTTTTCGAAGATTTGCAAAGAAACAAGTGACTTTATTTCTTAATAAAGAATTATTTCACAATCAGGTCAGATCCAGCAAAAAGACAAAAAAGACCAAGGTAATCTGAGGTACTTCTAAGTGTCAAATGCTTCAAATCGCTACAAAGACCAAGTGAAAAGCAATCCAAAACGCAAAACTTCTAGAAAATCATCAAAACACCAATACTGCTGAGATTTATTAATAGAAAATTTTTGACAGAAACAATCATCAATCTGGGCAGAAATCAAAACTCTAAATCAAAATAAAGATAAACTAAAGAAAGAAATCTGAAGGTTTTTCAAAATTTTAACAGGGTTCGCAAGCTTGCAGAAGTAACAGGTGTGGTACCACACTGTTTACTAAATAAAATATGCGAAACTACCCGCACTGTGAAAAGAAGACAAAGTGCGGTCCTAGGAAAAATAAAAGAAAAACTTAAGAGATTTCAAAATTTCTAAAAAAAGAGAAAACCTAAGCTACCCAGGTAGATGTGAATCAATCAAAAACCAAGAAAAACGTTTCCTCAAATCAAAATAAAAGAGAACCAAAAACAACAAGTTCTTTCCCCAGTGGAGTCGCCAATTTGTTGTGTGAATTAATCCGTCTTGCAGACAAGACCGATCTCCCTAGTACTAAAAGTATCTAGCAACAAACAGCCAAACATATTAATCTTTCTCTAAGCATGTAAGGTTTACAAAAAGCTCTATAGAGGTGTAAAAGACTTACCGTATATCCAGTGCTTGTTTGAAGTCGTTGTTGTCCCTCGCGCGCTTGAAGGAGTTTTCCTCGTAAACCTACAATCACAAACAAGCAAAGTATTACATAGCACCTGTATAGAAATCATCATAAACCATGCTTATCATAGTGATCAAGGAATCTATGAAATAAACCATTGATTGAAAGCTTATTGAGAAAAATGAGTATATTTGTATTAATTTCAAAAGAAGAAAATCTTACAACCTGAGCCTTGATGTTGCACAGGACTTTTCGGGGTCTGAAGCAGGAGTCTCCTTTACTTTGATAAGCTCTGCACTCCTCCAACCAAGACAAATAGAGGTATGTAATCTCTCCTCAAAAAAGTCTTAGTTAACTGAGTCTAAATCTCAACAGCACTTAACCTCAGATATTTTTAAGCTTGAACTCCCTTTGAGGCTACCCAATGTCTCTTTTTATAGTGGAAAAGAGGAGGTTTTTTGTTCCAAGTATGAAGGGATAGAATCCTCCGTCAAAGGGATAAGCTCCTCACATCAAGGGGTTAGCTCCATAAGGTAAGGGATTCATGCACCTCACAAGAGCTGTTCTGCCACCGCAAAATCCATTCTAGAAGCTTCCAGAATTTACTTTAATTGAGATTTTTGGTATTTACTTGCGCCTTTTTAATCTTACAAGGGTCTGCACCTATAACAAAGATAAAGTGCGTTCATGTACGCAGGATAGCTAAACATTGGGTGCGAGACTGCAGGCAAGATAGCCAGAAAATGCGACACCAAAGTTTAGGAGACTTTTAGGAACTTTTTCTGATTTTCAAGGCTTGACATGAGGAACTAATATGTTAGACTTGCAAAAGGGGGAAGTATGAGTAATAATGAGCTCATACCCATAGCAGAATGTCAGGATGAAATTTTTTAGTGTAACAAGAGGAAATGAAAGGAAGTACCATAAGCAGAAGAGGTATGCTGCCCAATGTAGATGCTTATGATTAATTTGTTGCAGATAGATGTTTATTTTCATTATTCAGTTGATTGTCATTGCCATTGATTAGTAACATTATTTCCACATTATTTACATCTGAGGTAATAAAATGACCAAATTGGCAAAAAGAGAGGCATTCATAAATCCAGAGATATGTTTTACTTTTACCATATAAGATTTACACAATTACATGTGACTGGTTTGTGCAGGAATGATTTCAATCCATGCTACTTGGATGGTTGTATAGACCCACAATGGGTAGGATGGTGGAATTGGAATGCTAGAATGAATGGTCGGAGGGAGAACTAGATGGATCGATGGAATTACCCGCTCGAAAATGTCTTAAATCAAATATTTATCTATTCAAAATGTGAGTTAGATACCTGGTGGATAGATTATGCCTACAAGCCCAGATAAATGAGTTTCGATTTCTTAAAACATGTATCTCATAGATTGGATCAAAGTATAACATGGAAGCTTAAAAAATTTCTTGCTCTTCATTTATGCAATTTAAAATATCAAAAGAAATGCATATATCCACGATTTTGTGGGTTTACACATTTGGGTTGTGGTTTATGGTTCATAAGATCTTATGAGTGAAATCTTTCGGTAAATCATATCTCAAAATCTAGAGTTAACATAAATTGAAATTTTGTAAAATACTTTAAAATACATGTGTTAAACCTAAATACATGTGTTAAACCTCCATGGGGTGGATGAGCATGGAGATAGGGAGGTCAGGGTAAAGGCACGTGCCAACCCATCAAATCCCAAGAAAAATAAGGAAGGGGTGACGTGGCATGCCCCTCCCATGCACCATAAGGTTGAAATTTATAGTTGGTCTCGTCTCATATCTCTCATCATAAGGTTGAAATTTATGGCTGGTCTCGTCTCATGTCTTTGGACTCTTCTCTTTATTTCTTTGTTGATTAATGTTGTGTGGATTATGCAAGGGCGAAAGGAGAGTTTACACCCACCCCTGCAACCCCGGTTGTCAATTCTTATGAAGAAAGTTTTCTGCTAGAGTGGCTATCTCTTGTGCGTATCTTTGGAAGGTAAAAACAAGCCCATACAGTTTGGGACTTCAATGTTAGGAAGGTAGGTAATTCTTCATGCTTTGTTGGGAAAGGATTGGGAGCAGGAAAAGGTTCTCCACCCTTGTGATTGTCCACAACTAGGCATCCATTATTTCATTAGGTTGAATTCAGAGGTAATTTTGGGTTTTTGGCTTATCTAGTTCTTAATTTCTGTCTTGGTTGGTCGTTGATTAGTTACTAGTTTTTTATTTCTCTCTTGTATCAAGTTTTTCGTTGGCTTGTTTGGGTTGCTTCATTAAGCTTTCTGTACTCCCAACTGGTTTGCATTTTGTGGTGTTCATTAAGAGGATATACCACAAGCCTATGGTTCCCCACCTTAATTTTAGTCTTTTTGTGGTGTTGTATTGGCTTGATTGTTGGGGTTATGTTTGTTTTGTGTTTGTTGAGTCAGTCTACAAGCAGTTCAGTCTACCCACTTGCCCTCTAGTATGATGGAGAGGGGGGACTTGTAGTCTTTGATGGTGTTGGGTATATTCTGAGTAGCCTTGTTCAATTGGTTTAGTTGGCCCCTCTATAGAGATATAACTGTGGTTTACTTGAGGTTTGTTTTGTTTGGTCTCTTTCTTGGCTCACCGTGCTAAGATAGTGCGTCCATGCTCGTTGAGGTGTAGGGGAGCAAGGCCAGAATAACTGACCTCCCTTTGAGTCTTAGGTCTAGGAGGCGACAATGACATCTCATGTTGCAACTTCTCCCAACACCCAATCACACATTCGTTGCCCTGAAAGGATGTTCGAAGTGAAAAGTAATCATTCTCTAACTCTCAGCTCATCAATGAGGTCTCTCATTAGCTCTTGGAACCTATGAATACTAAGGGGAAAAGTGAACTCAATACATTCATTTAATCACCCTTCACTGGCATTTAAGGACATTATTGGGGTAAGTCCTCAAGGAAAAGCATGATGATTGAAATGAGATTATCTCCTTCCTGGTTGATATTCTAGGGAACCAATGGCGTATGCAGGATAACCTAACTTCCTGGACACACAATTGGTATAGTTAGCCAGCTAACTATACCTCATGCCAATGGCTCAGTTGATGACACATCGTCGGTCTGGGTTTAAATAGCCAATTTTCTCGACGTTCCTTAACCAAGCCCATGCTATGGATAATTTGCATGCGTAAGGGTGGAGCTTGACTGCGCTTGATTCGCTGTGATTCACCTATTGATAATGAATCCCGAATGAAACCTGTGAATGGGGGTAGTTGAAGTATTAGGCACTGAAAAAATTTCCTGTGATTTCTAGTGGGCCATGCGACTCGCTTCAACAACAACTGCCAATCGTCAGGATGCTCGAAACCCTTACCCTTCTCTTACTGTCAAATCCTCTAGATTGGAAACCACTTATAACTTTTCTCGAAGATATTTGGGTTCAGAGTTGAGACCCCAGAAGAGAACATTCAATTTCTTTACTTATGACCATGCCCAATGATTCTGTGTAAAACCCTCAGAGATAGCATTCAATGCATTCTAAAAAATATTGCATCCTTTCAAAAAAATCACCATTGAAGGTCAAGGACAGGCCTCTTTATGATGGAATCATTATATAAAACTACAAGATGAAGTAGATGAGAACCCCCTTACTTAAAAAAGAGTTCATTCTCTGTTGTCATCAATATTACACCATGTATTTGGACAAAATACAGTGTGTATTTGGACAAAATCATGACATTATGAGGAGCTTGGATGTTTACTATATGGAACTCCATAGATTGTAATGTTGTTCATGGTTACTGGCTTGAGATAATCACACACATTTCTATTTTTATTTGAGTATGTACACCTTGTAGGTCGAAGGGCTAGCTTCAGGACAATGAAGACAGAGCCTAGTTTATACCATTCTGCGAACATATTCACAATTTCTACAAGTAGCATCTCACAATAATCTGCTCCAATCAGACATTTTCTAGAATTTATACATCTGAGTTTCATAACTGAGAAGCCTCTTTTTTTTATTTGCAGACATTTTCTGCAATTTCTAGATTTAAGTTTCACAACTGAGAAGCCATTTCTTTTTGTTTGTAGTCCTTGTTTTGACTGAAGGAACAATGTGGGTGTTGAGCTGTCTGATACCATTTTAAACTCAATTAAGAAGGCCCTTATTTTTGTTTGTAGTCCTTATTTTAACTGAAGGAACAATGTGGGTATTGAACTGTCTAATATTATTTTAAACATACCAATATACCACAAATCTGTTGTCTGAACTAAATATAATAAACATCCATATGGAAATTATGCAAATGAAAACTCCCTTTGAAACAAGGCCTTCATTCCACTTTTGTTCCATTGTGCCTAGTACCGTCATATAATTTTATAGATTTCCTAATCTCGCCAACAACCATGATTTTTTTCATTTGCAATGTATAGGATGATTGCTTGTGCATTTTAAGCACCGATCCAGAAAATTCAAAGATCCATCCATGGTATTCATACACCCATGTTATCCATCCACCCATGGAATTTACCCATGGTATTGTAAATGGTATCGACCCATGGTATTAATATATCTATGATATTTATCCAACTATGAAATTTACCTATGGTATTGTAAGTGACATCCACCCATGGTATTTACCCACCCATGGAATTTACCCGTGGTATTATAACAAAAAAAAAACTATAAGTAACAAGTCGCATTTTGTAAAAGGACAGATTGTCCACCACAATGTAGCTTCTACAGTTATTCTCTGTTTTAATAAAAATTTTCTTTGTGCTTTTATTTATTGTGTCTTCTTCTCTCTTTTCTTCTGGCATTTCAATTTTTCAGATCTTGGGAGTCTCCCCCCAAGATCCATTTCAATTTTTTAAATATTGGGAGCCTCCCCCAAAGATCTGGATCAATGGTATCAGATTCAAGTTACGAATCCGCGGGAATAAGGATTTGAAGAATATTTCAGTTTCAAAGTTTTGAAACAATATTGAGCAAAATCCATGAAATTTTCATGACCTCCATGGAGCAATTTCTTGGACAAAGCGAGAATAATTCTTGTTTTTTTTTTTTCATTTTTTTGCAGGAATGTTTTGGGCGATGAATTTGCAGAGAATATATGAAACTATTGGTGCCAAATTTTTAGAAAAAAATGGAAAATCTGGATTCCTTGCAAAAAAATAGCCAATTAAAAAAAATCTGTTGAATCAGAGTTCAGATGATGGAGATATCATTGATTCAAAATCCGCAATGTTACAAAATTTTGTTTGATGACAATTCGTGGATGACCGCTCTCCTGTCATTTTTTTGCAATTTTTAGTGAGAAATTTCAAAGAAACGGTTATATATCTGAGCTCCCCTTGAAAAATCACCCGATTTCAAAAAAAAATTGGTCGAATCAGAGTCCAGATGAGGAAGTTATCGCTGATTTAAAATCAACTATTTTTTTAGAAATTTTATGATGACAGGACAGTTCCAATGCGAATATGAGACTCTAGAGTCTCCAGATAGCAATTTCAAACATGTGGGAATATGCAGAATGATCATTATTTTTCCAAAAATAGTTTATAATAAATATTTTGAGTTATATTGACCGAGTTATGCCCATTTTAAATCTGGAGCAGCATTCAGAGCAGGTTCCCTTTGAAGACGTGCTCTCCCACCTCGCTTTAGTAGGCGCCTGCTTAACATTCATCACTTTTAGCATAACAACGTTCAGCTTGGGTTATTTGGAGATGTGCCCTCCCACCCCAAGCTATGTAGACACTTGCTACTTTATCAATAATCAACATCATGGTTATGGGTCAACCGCACAAAATCCTTCTAATAAAATTCCATTTGCTAGGCCGTACACTGTTAGTATCACAGTTGGTCACAAGCATTACATGGTATATCTATCCTCGGATCTGAATCGAAGTCCATTTGATAGGCTGTACACTATCAATATCACAATTGGTCACAAGCATTATAGGGTATCTCTATCCCCGGATCTTCGTTCATCACGGTTATGGGTTAACCACACAAAACCCTTCTCTTCAATGACTCTTCATATTCAACAAAGACTTTCAGGAGGAAACTTCATGCAATGGGGACCATTGCTTATTAAGGAGAGATGAATGATCTAAATGGAAAATAGCATCCACCCATGGTATTGTAAATGCCATCAACCCATGGTATTCATCTACCCATGGTATTTATGCACCCATGGTATTGTAAGTGTCATCCGCCCATGGTATTCATTCACACATGGTATTAACCATGGTATTGTAAGTGAGATCCACCCATGGTATTACCCTCCCATGGAATTTACTTATGGTATTATAACAAAAAAAGGCTATAAGTAACAAGTCACATTTTGTAAAAGGATAGATTGTCCACCACAATGTAGCTTATACATTTATTCTTTGTTTTAATAAAAAAATTCTTTGTGGTTTTATTTACTGTGTGTTCTCTCCTTTTTTCTCACATTCTAATTTTGCAGATCTTGCTAGATCCATTTCAATTTTTTAGATCTTGAGGGCCTCTCCCCAAGATCCGGATCAGGGCATGTGCACATGAAACATTTTAAAACCTTAAATGGGACATGCCTTTGTTTAAGATACTAATTCAAAAAATGTCGTAGCTGATTGGGCTGCACCAATGTTAGATGTGACACCTCTAATGATAAATAAAATGTCTCAGTTGATTGGGCTGCACCAGTGTTAGATGTGACACCTCTAATGATAGTAAGTCCATACAATTTCAAATCTTGTCATGCAGCTAATGCGACATTCATTTGTGGATTTGTCCTTACCTCTGCTACCTGTTCATATCCAACCTTGTTCACCAAATGAAAGTGAAAAAATTCCCTATAGGTACCTCTGCTACCTATTCATATCCAACCTTGTTCACCAAAATAAAGTGAAAAAATTCACTATAAGTACCCCTTGTAGAAGAAAGGGTAACAAGCTCCTTGAAAATCCTTATGATGGACCCTATGTTGAGTCGGTGTTAGTTGGGTCAAACTTAATTTGGTAAGACTTGAATTAAGTGCAAAAATGAAGAGGGATTTCACACCATTACTCAAACCCTAGAAGAGCTCTGTCAACTCAAACACTAGAAGAGCCTCATCAACATACTACATTGTATCATATTATGATCCAGGTGGATATTGGTGGCTACCCGCCTATTCCACTTGGGGCCCCACCATTGTCTCTTTCAGTTTTTTTCACAACTTACTATTTTTAGCATTTTTTTGGGTCCTGAACTTCCGAAGCCGTTTTGAAACCCCAAACGGATATAGTATGCCGAAGTTACATCCCTGGGAAGTTGAAATACCAATTTACCCAAACGGGGCCCATAGTTTTGGCGCTTCATCTCCTAGGGTTAGGTTTTTGGATGTTTAGAATTCTCCATTGTTTCTCCATAATAAATAGGCCCTCGAGCCTCATTGTAATACAGTTCAGAGGTCTATAGTCACCACATCTCTTCTCAAATATTCGCTACTAGCACCCTAGCTATTTATTTCCATCATGTTTGTAAGCATATTTTTGTGATTTGATATTAATGAAATGAAGCCTTATTTCTGCTGTATTTCTATGTGTATGGTTATTTCTGTATTCTGTTGCGTTCCTGCATAAATCTGGATCAGTGGTATCAGAGCGGTCTACTTTTTCTCGACCCTTATTTGCATGTCCCCAACGAGGTTAAGGTATAAGGATTTAGGGCTCGATCTTGTGGAACCTTTGCAAGATCAGCCTCGCAAACCTTGACAGATGCCCATGGGGGACAAAAATAAAGATGAGGGAGCAGGAGATCCTATCAAAATATTGCTCGAGGAGACCCTCGAAAAACAAAGGAACGCGATGATGGATAACTTTGCCCAGATCCTTCAACGACTGCCCACCGGCGGCGCATCTTCATCCAACAGCCACTCTGGAGGCGCAACTCCCTTTAAGGTACAAGTAAACTTTGACATTCCGATATTTGAGGGTCAAATAGATGCAGATGTCGTAGATATATGGTTGAATCTATTAGAAGGATATTTCTCAGTTCATGATTTTTCCGACTGGGAGAAGATTATTTTTGCACTCCTCAAAGCTACCCTCCATGTCAAGGACTGGTGGGAAACCTACTATGAAAAAATGGATGAGACAGAACCCTCTCTGTTCTCAGCCGTACCCACTTGGAATTATTTTCGAGATGCCATCAAGGAACAATATTATCCCGTGGGGAACTATGAGGACAAGTACATACAATGGACCACCCTGCAGCAACAAAGGGATCAAGATGTGCATGAGCTAACGAATCTATTCCATACCATGCGCACAAAGTTGGGTATCAAATATTTAGAGAAACATTTGGTGCTAAAGTATTGTGGTTGTCTGCACAGATACATTCAGGAGGAAATGGAGTTTCTCGACATCTCCTCGCTTGGTACGGCATACCGGTATGCTGCCAATATTGAGCAGAAATTAAAACAGAAGAAGCGAGACTTTGGATCTGCGAATAAAAAGCAAGGGAAAGGTGCCCCCAAACCACAGAACAAAGGACAAAGCCAAGGCATGGAAGCCCAAGACAACCTGCCAAAGACATAAGCAAAGAACAACACCGCGAAGCCAAAGAAGGACACAGGAAAGTGGTGTGAGTTCCATAAGAGCTCCACTCACAACACAAGTGAGTGTCAGGCCAAGCAATCGTTGGTGGCCGAGATGAGGGCTTCTGAATCAGATGCATGCTTCGACTCTGAATCAGAACCTGACAAGGTGAATGAAAAAGGGAAGTAGATTATTGATGTAGAGCCCAACGCCACTGTTGCCACTACAAAGATCTAGAAGGAGGAACCAGAAGATCCAGAGGAGGCAGAGCGTCTTTTCCACTCCTAGATGTGGGTAAAGGGTTCCCCGCTATGGTTCATTATCGACAATGGGAGCCAAAAGAACCTCATTTCAGCAGATTTCGTGAAGCGGTTGGGCTTGCTGACCACAGCGCACCCACAACCATACACCATCGGGTGGCTTCACCAAGGAAGGGATCTTTGCGTCAGCCAGTAGTGCCGCCTTCCCTATAGCATCAAGCCCTTCATGGATGAGGTATTGTGTGACATTGCTCCTATTGATGTTTCTGATGTATTATTAGGCCAACCATACTTGTGGAAGCGACATGCTGTGTATGAGTCCTGACCTCGCGCTGTTATTGTTACTTTGGGAAATAAATTGTACAGGATACTAGAGGTACCACCACCTCCCACTATCTCTTTGGTTACTGCAAAACAATGCAGTAAGCTCATTTCCCAAACCAGGAAATTTGTTTTCCTAATGATCTGCCCCCAGGGAAAGAAGAATACTGTGGCCACGACCTCCAAACATGGCTCCTCTGCACGACAACAACAAATGGACAAGGTTGTGGAGGAGTACGGGGACATCTTCACCTCACCCACAGGGGTGCCTCTACACTGTCAGGTCAAGCACCCCATTGACCTGACCTCAGGTGTGCCGCTACCCAGTGGACCAATCTATAGGCGCTTTGTTCTGGAGAATGACGAAATCAAGAGGCAGATTCAGGAGCTACTGCAGAAAGGTCACATCTGGCCAAGTTCATCGCCTTATGGGAGCCCGATCGTGTTGGTACAGAAGAAGGATGGGACTTGGAGACTCTGTATTGATTATCGAGTGCTGAACAAGATCACTGTCCGGAATAGGTACCCAATCCCACGGATTGATGAAATTTTGGACCAACTCAAAGGGGAAAAATATTTCAGCAAGATCGACTTGAAGTCTGAGTATCACTAGGTACCAATTGAACCCTCTGATGTGTGGAAGACTGCCTTCAAAGCCAAGGAGGGCCTTTTCAAATGGCTCATCATGCCTTTCGGATTGACAAATGCTCCCGCAACCTTCATGAGGTTGATGGATGAAATCTTGCATCCATTCACCAACTCATTTGTAGTGGTATACTTGGATGACATTCTTATCTTCAACCAGACTTGGGAAGAGCACCTCCACCACATCTGAGAAGTCCTCCAAACATTGTGGCAACACAATTTGTGTGCCAATTTGGAGAAGTGCACTTTTGGAATGACCCAGGTTCAATATCTGGGATACATTATTGATGAAAGGGGGGTGCATGTGGATCCAGCCAAGATCCAAGTCATTCAGGATTGGCCAGCCCCAACCACCCTAACAGAGCTTCGCAACTTTCTGGGTCTTGCTAATTTCTACCGCAGGTTCGTGTTGGGATTCTCTCATATCACTTGGCACTTGAGTCAAGTCACCAAGGGAGGAGCGAAAGAAAAATTCTGTTGGTCGGAATCTCAACAGAAGGCATTCATAGAATTGAAACATCGCCTCTATGCCCTAGTGCTCACATTACCAGACTTGCAACAACCATTTTAGATCAAGACAGATGCCTCTGACTATGCTATTGGGGCAGTTCTTACTCAACAGGGGCATCCAGTGGCATATCACAGTGAGACATTGTCTGACACAGTTCGAAAGTATCCCGTTTATGACAAAGAAATGTATACCATTGTGCAGGCCTGTCGACAATGGAAGCATTACATTTTGGGGAAGAAGACAATCATCCACACAGACCATCAACCCTTGCAGTTCATATAGACACAAGGGAAGTTGCAGAACGATCGCCATCAGAAGTGGTCCACATATCTGCAAAAATTTCATTTGGACATCAAGTACAAGAAGGGTAGCACCAATAATGTTGCAGATTGCCTCATCCAACCACCGATCGTGGCCATAACCACCGTTCTCAACTCTTGTGGGCATGAGACTTCTGATTGGCCGCTTCTCTACAAGAGCGATCCAGAATTTAGCCACACATACAAGGCACTCTTGGGGGGTATGCAAGTTCCAAATTTTCACCTCCAAGATGCACTATTATGTCACTTGGGACACCTTTGTGTTCCTTCAAGCGAGCGTGCCAAGATGATATGGGAAGTGCACTACAGTCAAGTCTCTGGGCATTTTGGGGTCGAGAAAATAGTGGCAGTACTGCAGAAGTATTTCTATTGGCCGAACCTTCGACAGGATGTCGGGAAGTACATCAAATCCTGCACTGCGTGCGCCATTGCCAAACCAACCATCAAGAAGCAAGGGCTCTATACTCCGCTACCTACCCCTAGTCGACCTTGGGAATCCATCTCCATGGATTACATGTCAGGCCTTCCTTCTACTAAGCATGGAAACAACTGTGTTTTCGTGGTCGTCGACAGATTCTCAAAGATGGCCATTATGGCGGCCTGTAAGAAGAATATCACGGCAGAAGCCACTGCTAAAATCTTCTTTGAACGAGTGTGGGTGCACTTTGGGATCCCACAGTCTATCATATCAGATCGCGATAGCAGGTTCCTCAGCACAATTTGGTCCAACCTCTGGTCAATGTTGGACACCAAGGTCACCAAGTCCACAACTTTCCATCCCCAAAGTGATGGCTAGACAAAGGTCGTCAACAGGATGATTGTACACATTCTATGCATGTACAATTCAAAGCATCCACACACATTGGATGAGAGTCTTCCCTATGTACAACACAGTTATAACCGGGCTCTCCACAGCTCAACTGGCCACACCCCTTTCAGGTGGGCTTAGGATTCCAGCCACTATGTCCCATTGATGTAGCCATGCCATTTGCAACTACTCAAGCCGATTCAGCTCATGTCCAGTCTGAAGTTGACAAAGCAAACAACTTCATCGAGCGCATTCAGCACATCCTCCAGCAGTTTCATGACATATTGGATAGAGCCAATGCTAAGTACAAGAAACGACATGATCAACATCGGATTCCACACAACTTCCAGGTGGGCGAAAAAGTGTCACTACATTTGCAGAAGGAGCGCCTCACTGGACCCCACTGCAAGATTCGCCCACTCCGATATGGGCCGTACACCATCACCAAGGCTGTAGGGAACTATGCCTTCAAGCTCAGTATTCCACCATTCCTTGGTCTGCACCCAGTATTCAATGTAGATCGCCTCCATCCCTACTTCCCTCCTCTATTGGACACCTCTGACATTGCAGAAGAACTCACACCAAAAGAGTTAAACCCAGACTGCATGGAGCAGGCCACCATAGACTATATCATAGACATGCAAATCAAGAACACTCGCCGACAGAAGATCCAACTGTATCGGGTTGTCAAAGCTGGCCAACTCCTGCACCAAGGCAAGTGGTTCACCAGGGACCAAGTTCAACAGAAGTTTCCTCATCTCATGGAGGAACTCAACGCAATGGGGACCATTGCTTCCTAAGCGGGGAGGAATGATCCAGGTGGATATTGGTGGCCACCCGCCTATTCCACTTGGGGCCCCACCATTGTCTCTTTCAGTTTTTTTCACAACTTACTATTTTTAGCAGTTTTTTGGGTCCTGAACTTTCGAAGCCGTTTTGAAACCCCAAACGGAGATAGTATGCCGAAGTTACATCCCTGGGAAGTTGAAACACCAATTTACCCAAATGGGGCCCATAGTTTTGGCGCTTCATCTCCTAGGGTTAGGTTTTTGGACGTTTAGAATTCTCCATTGTTTCTCCATAATAAATAGGCCCTCGAGCCTCATTTTAATACAGTTCATAGGTTTGTAGTCGCCACATCTCTTCTCAGAGATTCGCTACCAGCACCCTAGATATTTATTTCCATCATGTTTGTAAACATATTTCTGTGATTTGATATTAATGAAATGAAGCCTTGTTTCTGTTGTATTTCTATGTGTATGGTTATTTCTGTATTCTGTTGCGTTCCTGCATAAATCTGGATCATATTAGGTACTTATTAAAATACAAAACTAGTTGAGAGTGATCATTTTGACCAAGACTCAATGGGGTTACAATTATAAAATACATATTCAAATGAGTGATTATCTTTTACCAAGTCCACTATGAGATATACAATAAGGTAGGTCGAATACAAAACATATCTAGTATACATATTCACTCTAAATCCATTAGGAACTAGGAATTGAGCCTTATAAGGCTTCCCATTGGTCATTGTTTAGTCCGTCTTGGAATCACTTAGTGAGAGATCCCCTTATACATGTGATATAAGTGTTGGAAACATCTTTTCTAAGTTTTTAGTATTGATAAGTTATCCTAAAATTGGGTCTTTAATTTTTGTGGCCAACTTTTCCTTGCTCCCATTTCCTATAAGGAAACCCTCTGAGTTATTGAGTTCCATGTAGCATGCAACTCCTTATAATTGAACTTATGTTTCTTATGTGGAAAAAATGAATGCTTCTATAATTAATCATTCCCAAACAAAGTAACTCTTTTCTTGAGATGTTAGTTCAATGATTTTTTCTAATATATTACTATATATCACTAGACAGGTTCAGAATATTCAACAAGATGTGATGCATTTTCATGTGCAATTAGAATATTGTAGCATCACTCTTTATATAATGAATAGGGAGCCTATTGTTTACTCTCCAACTCTCTCAATTTAGATCAGGGAAATCTAAGCTCATTGCAAAAAAAATAGGACAAGTAATCAAGAATGATAGAAGTGACACCATAGTTGGCATTGCATCTCTCCTCCAACACCTTTCAATGAAAATTTCCCAACCATTTCCTTGGGTATTTCAGAAAATGAGAAACAACCTAAGATTGATGTTTGGGGCACCACCACACCTAATCTAGAGCTAGCTAGTGATGGACACGAACCTGCCTAGAATAACAAGATGACCATCCTCTATTTACATGTTTGATATCTATTGTAACATGAATGTTTTCTATGATGTGTGATCTTCGTGTTTGTTGCATATGATGGTGATAATTTATAATGATTTTTTATTCTTTACCAAGTGACTTTCTTAGGGTTAAGTTCAGCCTAATGGTTGATCATGGCTTGGAGAAGCTTGGACAGAGGTGTACAACAAGTGATCTATGGGTTGAAGGGTTTATCCTAGGCATAAGTAGCTAACAGAGAAGCCACCCATGTGGGCAGAAAAAATACAAAGAGCAAAGGATCTATTCTTTGTGTATTTGAGGCAAAGGACAACTAGGTGCGAGTGATAATAGAGGATTGAAAGGACTGTTGTGAAGGGTATACATTAAAAAGTAAGTTATTTATTTTTGTCATTGTTCTTTTGGGAAATTCAAGGTCAAAAGAGATCTGACCTCAAGCCCTTATCTTTTGTATACTATGTATACTAGTTGTACTATTGATCTAAAGGGCCATGATCCTTGGTACGAGAGCCTCATGATTCTTTTATTAATAGAATAATAAAAAATTGAGCTTTGGGCTCAATATCTTTGTGTACATTATTGATTTCACTGTTGTATATTTTCATTGTGAAAAGTGCTTGTAAGTTGGGGGTTCCTAGTGTGTTTGTGTGCCTGGTTAACCATAGACCAAATATCGGGCCTAAGGAAAATTCAACATGGTATTAGAGTGTTGAGGGTGCTGGACCCACCAAAATTTAGGGGATCTCCCCGATATGAAGTCCCAACTGGACCTCACACCATTTAGAGTAGGAGTCCCAGCAGTGGGGTGTTAATGATCTGCCTTGGTTTCCATAACGCATAGAGTGGTGCACAATGTCTTTGGTGAGAAAAAATGTGTGACCTTGCAGAGAGTCAAGTGCAACGTATGAAGATTCCACACATTAAGGGAAATGAAAGTGAGCCCCTTGGAAGCATGTAATAGTACGCATCTTAGAAGGAACACACGAGCGAAAAGACATCACACGAACTAACAAGCCGAATAGTCCACAAGTTAAGGTGACAAATTAATACATCAACACACATACAACAAGTTACATAAAAATGAAATTGAAGTAGTTCATAATCATATGCGTAAGTTAAATAACATACATCGGAAATACAACAAGAGTAGTCCTACTATATTCAAAATATATGCATGAAAGTGTGTCGACTCTGAGTTTTATTAAAAGTGATGGTTCCAATCATGCATACAACATTTGACAGGCCACTAGCCCCAATAGTGGAACGTGAATTCTACAACACTTGATCCTCCAAAGAAGTATACTCCCTCTACGTTGTGGAGAATCCAAGGGTCACACAAAACTCCCAAGCTCTCTCTAAGCCTAAGCCTAGCCAAAAATCTTGGCTCCCAAAATCCTCCTATAAGAGTTATGAGGATATACTTATAACAAAGGGGAGTGAATCTTGGCATTCCCCCTTTGTGACTCTTGAACTCCCCTCATGTCTTCTCAACTTATTACATATGACTCTTCAAATTCCATCAAGGACACTTGGAATATCACTTTTACAATAATTACAAATAAAACTACATTTTCCACTTGTACCCATATAAGACAAAATAGGGTAGAGACAACTTGATAGCCTAACAAGACAAAACACTATGATGTTGGAGTTGAGGTGAACTCAATTTGAGCAACTTCGACTTGGTGTATTTTGGTCACATATTGGTACCAAGCTTGGTATTGCTCGATGGTCTCCCAAAACTGTGAGATACTGTCAGGATGGAAGTGGACTCTTGCCTCCATAGCATCTGGGTACAATGTTTGGGAATCAGTCTTAACCTCTTCTTGAATCAAGAGCAACATTGTTCTGATATGAACCGGACCACCGATGTAGGTATTCATGTTCTATCTATTCAGATCCAAATCCTCCCCCATGGCCATCTACTCCAGCTGCTCGAACTACTAATATATATCCTATCAGACTTGTCGTTTGCGTTTGATCTCGGTGAGTGTACCAACTGATGGGATCTGATGGGTTCTCACCATGAAGTCCAAACTATTATATTTCCTACATATGAGTCCTGAATGTTTCCAATGAATGAGGTGATTTTCTTGTCCTTCTAGATCAACATCCAAACTCTTTCTTTATCTAGCTCCATTTGCGGCTTCATCTTCTTCACTAGTGTAAGTGGTGTTGCCTTGTATTGCATTGTCCACTCATGCACGGTGATGACGGAAACTTGTACATTCTTAAGAATCTTGAAAAACTCTCTGCTCTGTCTTTGCAAGTCATGTAGGCGGACAAATTCCTTATGTGCGGTCACAAAATCCTCATAAAGGTCTCGCATAGTGTCTCCAAGTGTGGATACTTCAGAAAGTATCGTTGCTCTCATCTCCTCCAGGCAGACTTGTGTGGATGGTGCATTCTGCGTTGTTGCACAGAGTTGCTCATTCTCTTGTCATATTTCCTGTAGATTCTATGCCAAATGCTTATTCTCGACTGACAAATACTGAGTGTTATATCTCGCTGCACCTGCGAAGGCCAAGTTGGCATCGAAAATAGTGTTTAATTTCCTACTAGTGTCTACCACTATCACCCTTTCTCTCATGAATGCAGGTGATACATGATCATCCTAAAAGTGATTTCTTCGCACTTGTACAATATTCTTCTGGAGTTCATCAAATGACATACTATACACATCCATCACCAGATCATCATCAAGGGGAACTACCTCCCCTTCCTCGCTCGGGGTTGGCTCTGTGACTAGAGGTGGTTGTGTATGAATGGTGACCTATGGTATTGTAGGCATTAGGTCCACATCTTCATCTTGTCATTCTGGTCCCAACTCCATGTTCGTGACTTCAATCAACTACTCAATCTCCTTAGTAAGCTCTTGATCCTACATCTATTTGCTCACTCCTTCTACTATTGGATGATCTTGTATCTTCTCTTTAACTTGTATGGGTTTCGTCTCTTCCATTTTGGCACCATGCTTTCCTTCTTCTTCCTCCTTCTACCTCTCCTCCTATTCTGTTATTCTTAACTCTCACTCTTCCCTTAGCTCTTCTTCTACTTTCTGCGCTCTTAGTTTTGCTTCCTCCAAGATTTGCTTCTCTCACTTTCTCTGCTCATCTCTTTGCTTCCTATGCCTCCTCTTTGTTTCTATTGCCAAAGCTACTTGTTGAATGAAAGGATCTTCTGGCATCTTCTAGCTTTGTTCCTCCTTTTCACTTTCAAAAACCTTCCTCTTTCCCTTATCCTATATTCGATCGTTGTCTTCTGTTGTTGTTTCTTCCAGAACTATTGTCGTTTGAGGGACAACTTGAGAAGTCCTAGTTGTATTGATCGGTTCATGGGGTTTGGAGAATTTATAGAAATTCTTCCATGGTTCCTCGTCTGGCCACAGTATGCCCCGTTGACTAAGTTCTAGTAGATTCACACACAGTGGTCCTTGAAAATTTCCCTCGGATCATACAGATTGAAATCTTTCATCAAGGAATTCCTACTGAATGTAGACCCATCTCCTTATCGGGGGAAGGTTAGTCAATCTGCCACCTTTAGCAATTTGGAGATTTGGATTATATGATGCTCCGCTCTTCTAGCCGGGCGCTATAAAAGTCTCTTTGCATTTTATCCTTCTCTATAATAGATAGTAAGATGTTTTTGATTTAGTATCTGCAACTTTGATATTCTTAATCTCGTACAATTCGATCTTCAAAGGAAGAGTGGGCCATGGCGCCTTCTTTGTCCTTGTAGTGTTGTTGACAACCCTATTGACGATATGGTAAGATAATTCTTGCATGACAAGTTTTTCAGTGGCATATCTTGGGAAAATATGTGTAGGCTTCTGCCTGCCAAACACTCTGATCAATGTGCCATCCGGTAAGGTGAATCAATCTACAATTTCTTATATCACCTCCATCGCTCTTCGTGACATGCAAGGTGGTTCCTCCTAAAAGATAAGGCTGTAAAGCAGGATAATGAAGTGATCAATTAGTTGTTCCATAACTCCTTTATGGCTACAATCCAAAAGCAGCTTGCAGTAGATATGCATGATAGTTTCTCTCAGTGTCGAAATCTAGTTCATGCCAAGAAACTAATTATGTGCACATATCACATCTAGTACGTATGAAGACACATAGAACCTTTCTTTCTTTCCCTTGGGAGATCTTGGGCTTGTGATACATGGGTTCTTAGTTGATAAGACAAAGGCTCTGATTGGTTGAATGACTTCCCCTCATTCACCACCTGGTTCAATAAGATAGCCCACCCTTTAGGAAAGGTCTTTGTACTCGGTTGGCCATACATTTTGTAAGCTAGGATGACCAAAAGTTGGTATGCCTTCCCGAGTGACCTTGTCTTGTACATGTTGGTGGATGTCTGTCTAAACTTCGATGGCTCCTTCACCCAACTCTTGATGATATCCTTTGTGTCTGAATAGTTGTGGGTGAATTAAAACAGTGAGTCCATGATCTTCACTAGCTCAGGAAGATGATACATTTGTTGAAAATCTGTTACCAAAAATTTAGCAATCTTTTATCCGCTAATGTTTCTCAATGTCATAGTTTTCTCATCAGTGTGTGAGATAACCCAGCTGATGACATATGCACACTGGAAGGTTGGATACTTGCATGCAACCCTGTATAATCCTAACTGCTTGATGCTGAGATAAACGTGTCAGTCCTGTAAGTCTGGGTGAAAGTATTTTATGAGATCATATTTAATCTACTGCCATGTGAGTTTGGATCCCTTTTCTATAAAAAACTGAGTGTCCGCATATGCTAGCAAGTTAACCAGAACTTGCTCAATTTATTCCCTAGTACTACTCTCACTAGTTTCTTTTGACGCAACTCTCTTAGGTGCTATTGTAACAGTGAATGTTGGAGAGGTGCTCAACAATTGTTGTACCTGTGGGATAGAAAAGACACTCATGGCAATCAAACATCAGTTTTAAGAAAAATCACCTTCAAGGCAAGTTCAAGTAAAAAATTAGGCATCTGACACGTAGGATTATGCAATTTTCATTGGGAAGAGGGTCTAACTGCCTGAGGGAACTATGCACTGCACAGTCCCAACAGTCAGGGTTGAAGCTTGAGGACTAAGACTACGTAATGCACAGTTTAGCTTGGGCAGTGAGATGGGAGAGATTGCACATTGTGCAGTATCAGTGGCCAGGGATGCAGACTGAGCCCTAGAACTACGCGATGCACATTTTTGCTAGCTTGTATTGTGCATTGCGTATTTATAGAGGCCAAGCTCTCAGCTTGAGCCTCCAGATTGCGTAGTGCCCAACTAGGAAAAGTGAAATCCGGCCAAGGAAATGAAATATCTGCCCAAGGGAGGTGTGGAAAATGAGAATATCTGAGAGATAGTGATGGCTTGAGTGCATATCTGACTAAGTGTTATTGAAACAAGACAAATCAAGTGCAGAAACTAAGTAAACGGGAAGAAAACCTAATTGGTGAGGAGAGTCGCCGCAAAGATGATCCTCAATGCAAAAATGAAGAAACCGATGCAAAACTTGTGAAATGAAAAGAATAAATTGAAACAAAACTTCTACAAGCTAACGCAAGTTAAAACACCAACATGCATGCAAATAAATAAGAAAAACAACACTCACACAAGCCAAATAGCAAAAAGCGATAGAAAAAAAGCACAAAAAGAGATAAATGCAAAACTCACATGGAAAAGCAACGACGATCACACATAAGGTTCCTTGATCTCCTTGGGAATTCTAGAGCTCCAATATTGAGTGTGTAAATGAGCTCTAGGGGCATCGATTAAATATATTTGAGAAAGTTAGGTTTTATGACACACATGCCAAAAATCAAGGCAACAGCGACACATGGTGAAAGTTTCCAAAAATAGCAAGTGTGCCTCCTTTGGGTTGATAAAAATATATGCCTAGATTTTAGAGATGTTTTTTTCTTTTTTAGATTTCCTTCTTTTTTGGGAAAAAACTGCAATGCATATCACCGGGAAATATTACACAATTTTTGGAACTAGGCAACTTTCTAGCTCAGTGCAATGCGAAGTTTCTGTTCTCAGTGAGGGATTACATTGTTTCTAGGCTCAGTGTTGGGTTTCCTTTCATGACTGCATATTTTCTGAGCTCAAGGATGACTGCCAGTCATGACTGCAAAATTCTAGTCATCAAGGTTGCCTTCCCTCGTGGATTGCGCAGTTTTTGGAGGCAAGCTCAGAACTGTTGTGCAAGACTTAAACAAGAGGTTAACTTGTGACTTAGAAAAATTAAATAAGTGAAAAAAATGTGAACATAAGCATAGATAAAGGCTAATCATCAATCAAAGCATGAATACTTGATAGAAGTGCAAGATAAGCTCTTGTGAGAAGAAGGTTAGGCTCCAAAATCTAAGAAAAGACAAAATTTTGGAGGGTGGTTGTAGCCGCTACAACACTTGGTGACACACTGGTAGAACTCTAGCTCTCTAAATGAATCTTGTCTCATGCAAAACCGGTCTCACCCTTCCGGAAGTATTGTTCAATTCATTGATTGTCACAACTTCCTCACCTAGTCTGAGTTAAAGACATGGTCCCATCCATCCTCTTCATCGTTGACACACAAACCAAACCAAGTCAACTGAGTTGTTTCGATTGGGGATGAGGAGTATATAAGTGCACAAGTAAAATAAAATGTCAGTGTATTATTTTTCATCTCTGGTGTTGCTTCTCTGCCAGGAGGCCTGGACAATACCCTGATGGAGTCACTTTAGTAACACAAACATTGCTCTGCTACCAACGAGCCTAGACAGGACCCCGACGGAATTTCTTGCTTCACCTGTCTACGCAGGAAGCCTTTATCTTCTTTCACCCTTTATTTCATTTTTTTGTTTTCAAAGAACTATGTATAGGCACTTATTTATTTCATGGGGTGGAAGAGGGATCTTGACTTATTGAGAGCATAAGAGGATGTCCCTTCATAGAAGTATGTTTATGTACACCTCTGACATACATGTTAATGTTTTCCTCCCCTCCTTACTCTACTCAACTAGGTTGACAAGGATTAACCGAAAAGATAAACCGATTAGAGTAGGCGATACTAGTTAAAATCTAAACATCATGATTTCACTTGTGGTTTTCTTCGAGAAGGAACGTATTTTATATCAGAGTATCATCAACACAAAAGAATGCAAGATTTACACAAAGAGAAGGAACAAATAACAAACCAAGCATTGATAGTAGAACAAATTCCTCTTAGATTTCACCATGCTTGATTCAGAAGCCAAACATGATCTTATGCAGAAACTAACTTATAGCTGAAAAAAAGAAGAGGAAAGGAGTGGAACAAAAAGAAATGAATGTAAAGAAAATAAAATCAAAACAATGAAAAGAAAAACACTACTACTACTAACTTAAGCAGAGTATAGGCCAACTCACGTGAAGTGATACTTCCAATGTAACCACCAACGCATTGGTTGGCCTATGTAGGTGAGGGAATGCAAGTCATGAAAGATATACATGCATATCAATAAGCATGAAAGATACGATAATGAAAACCAAAACATTCAAAGTTTGAAAGCATATGCATAAAAGTAAAGGTGAAAAGCGCACGAAAAAAAAATCTGCGGATGTAACATGTGTCATGACACATCAAGATTCGAAGACTTGCGAACGCAAAATTTCTAACAAAGAAGGCGAGAAAACATAAAGAAAGAAGACAATTTTATTTTTTCCACAGTGCTCGCTACATATGACTCCTCCAATGATTGAGGGATAGGATCGTGTAACACAGGTGGAGGATGCAAAAATTGTCAAAACCGATTGATATTCAATATGTGTAATGGAGTGATGAGGATCCTCAAAAGACTCAACACTCTTTTGATCGGAGGTGGAACTAACGTAAAGGTTGCGATAACTTGACATAACCATCAGCTCGGACTGAAGTGGCTGGAAAGCTTGAGGAAGTTCCAACTCATTGGAAGGTAGATCATAAAAGATTGGTGGTTTGGAAAAATTGACAACGGTAAAATTAGAATCGTGACCGACTGAATCAAAGAAAAGGTCACGAAAACCACAATAAGAAAGTTCAAGATCATGAACATAGGTATCCTCATGATGTAATGAATCATATAGAGGGGAAGATGGAGAACGAAAAATTTCACCCTATGCATTTTCATAAAGAAAAGATGAGAGATTGGGAAAATCATGAATAGAAGATTCATCCTCTCCGCATATGGATGAAAAGGTGACATACCACGAGTTTTGTGAATGATTAGAAGTATTAAAATGGTAAAAAATTAGATTCTCATAAGGTTTATCTGGAATGTCAGAATCATGGAAAATGTTGAGAGGATGCGGAAGAGTCACGGAAGGAAGGAAGTCATCCTCCATCGCAGATTCTTGTTCAACAATGGGCTCTGACACACACTCATTTTAAATGGAATCGCAAGTTTGTTGTGCAACATAAACTCCATCCAACACTTGATCCTCATGAACATCAAGAGAGGGGTTTGAAACAAGTGAACACAAAAACTGACAATCCGAAGGATCAATTGAACCAAAGGATGGAGGATGAGGAGATAATACTTCATCACAACCATCGAGCTTGCAGTCCAAAATTGCATAGGAATTCTGAGAATGTGGGGTGGGAGGAGATGGTGGTACATCAATGGATGAATTCTGAATATTTCCCACCTCAACCTACGTAAGTAGAGGTGTAAGATAAAAAGCAGACGAAGGGTTTCTTGGAACAAGACCCTTCTCTGTCATAGTTTTAGAAGCTTTACGAGTGAGGTATGCCATGTGTGATTTAAGAGATTATAACTTGTGCAGACTAAGTGAAAAGCGAAAAAGATATAGAAACCTTCCAGACAAGAAATCCCAATCAAATTCATCTTCTAGAAATTAAAAACAAAAATGCATGAAACGATTGAAAAAATGATGTAGTGATTCATCAGGTGATTTTTGCAATTCCAAAATTTTCTTGCATAGATGTTTATAATCAAAATTTTCAAAAACAAGAAAAAATTATGTGACAATATGTTTGAAAGAGTGGATAGAGTGGTCGGCCAATGTGTAACACCATTTCCTTATGCGCCCTTCGAATGTGAGAATGAACAACCAACAACCAAAATCCTCAAGGGGGATGTCGCGCTCTGTGCAAAATTGAAGAAAACATTCAGTATGCTTGAGAATGGTTGCTTCACCCTTGCCATTGAATTTGAAATGTGAAAAGTCATGAACCATATTCTTCCACACTTGAAATTTTAGTTCTTTGGAAAAACATGTCGGGAGTATGATTTTCTGAGAAGTCATAAAATGAGTGCGGAAATTCAAAACAGACTTCAAGGGCTCATCTTGTCATTTGGCCCTCCTTCTAGTGCCAGAAATTTTGACGGTGTTGGACCAACCAACATTCAGGGGATCTCCCCGATATGAACTACCAACTAGACCTCACGCCGTTTAGAGTAGGAGTCCCAACAATAGGGTGTTAATGATTTTCCTTGGTTTTCATAATGCATAGAGTGGTGCACAATGTCTTTAGTGAGAAGAAGTGTGTAACCCTGCGGAGAGTCAAGTCCAACGTATGACGGTTCCAACACACGAAGGGAAAGGAAAGTGCACCCCTTGGAAGACTATAATAGTATGCATCTTAGAAGGAACACACGAGCGAAAAAACATCACACAAACTAACAAGATGAATAGTCCACAAGTTAAGGTGATGGATTAACACGTCAACACGCATACATCAAGATACATACAAATGCAAAAAAAATAGTTCATAAGCATATGCTTAAGTTAAATAACATACATCGCAAATAAAACAAGAGAAGTCCTACTATATTAACAATATATGCATGAAAGCGTGTTGACTCTAAGTTTTATTAAAAGTGATAGTTCTAATCATACATACAACATTTGACAAGCCACTAGCCCTAATAGTGGAACGTGAAGTATACAACACCTACTCCTCCAAAGAAGTATACTCCCTCTATGTTGTAGAGAATCCAAGAGTTACACAAAACTCTCAAGCTCTCTCTAACCCTAATCCAAGTAAAATCTTGGCTCCCAAAAGCCTCCTACAAGAGTTATGAGGATATATTTATAACAAAGGGGGGTGACTCTTGACATGCCCCCTTTGTGACTCTCTACCTCCCCTCATGACTCTTCAACTTATTACATATGTATCTTCACATTCCATCAAAGGACACTTGGAATATCACTTTTACAATAATTACAAATAATATTACATTTTCCACTTGTACCCATATAAGACAAAATAGGGTAGAGACAATTGGACAACCTAACAAGACAAAAAATATGATGATGGAGTTGAGGTTAACTCAAGCCGAGCAACTTCGACTTGGTGTCTCTTGGTCACATACTGGTACCAAGCTTGGTATTGCTCGATGGCCTCCCCAAACTGCGAGATAGTGCCAGGCTGGAAGTATACTCTTGCCTCCATAACATTTGGGTACAATGTTTGTTGATTTCTGGCAGCATCGGATGTGCTCTAAGTCTCAAATTTTGCAAGGAGGTTTAGACACATGTATTCCAAAATAACTAGAAATAATTTTGATAAATTCCACCTGGATGAAATTTTATTAAAATAATAATTATTTTTAATGGCAGCCTAAGTCCAAACTTAGGGAATTAAACTAATTAAAGTGTATTAATAGAACTGAGTGTGAATCTTCTATAAAAAAATGAAGATCAAGTCAAGTTAATCTTAGCCCTTGAATATGTTTTAATCTGGGCCATTGATTTCCCAACGAGAAGATTATAAGAAGGACTTCGATGGACATTTAGATATACACAAGGTAGATACTCAGTTTCCTAAGCAGATCGATTTCCTCAATAGTTGAAGTTCGGCAAGATAAAATCGAATAAGAGGGAGAGTTGTAGGTTGGATAGAGAGGGTATCAACAAGAGTCAGGAGTGCAAGATCAAACCAGAGAAAGCAACACAGAGGAGGGACAATGCAGAGGTTGTGATGTTGGGACAGGGATAGCGTAGTCACTGCATAGAGGGTGACACAGTGAGGTTGTAGGGCCTCTCCAAGGTTAGAATTTTACTATGAAGCATGGGAAAATTTGTCTGTAAAATTTCTCATAGAAGTTCCTCTTCTGTTCTATTGGTTGTATTTTGTACATGATATTTTGCTGAAGAATAATAAAGAAACCCTCATCTATTGCAACAATTTTCCTGCATTGGGTTTTTCGGGGATAATTGTCCAAAAATAATTGTCATTGTGATTATACTTCTGCTAGCATTTTTTTTTCTTTCATTTACTTTCCACAGTATTTTAATTTTGAAGGTTGCAGTGGAATTTATTTCGATATTTACTGTATAATACCATAAATAACTTATTTCTAAATTAATAAGTAGAAGAAATAAAATCAGTTACTGAATTTTGGGTTCTATTTTAGAATTTTCACATGGTATCAGAGCTAAGGTGAAGCAAGAGAAAAGAGTCAGAAGAGCCAGCGCTAAAAAAAAGAGGGAGATCAAAAGACTGTGTAGCCAGTAGGTAGAATCCCAATAGGGATTGCGCAGTCCAGTCCAGGAGGACAAAATTTTCGTGGGAAAATATCTCTCCTAGTGAGTTGACGGAGAGAAATATTTCTAGATTGAAATTTTTCTAGTGACAGAGGGAGCAGCGCAACATCTTCAACATAGTGGAGTCTTCATGAGGGACGTATTTTTTGCTGGGCAAAAAAAGCGTCAGAAATTGAAGGAAAAATAACATGGATAAGTATGGAAAATCAAGATGTCTCTGAATTATCTTCCAGATTGGAAGAAGACATCACATGCTTGTCAAGTTCAACATATGTAGGTGTTTGATATATTGACAGCGGGGCTTTAAATCACATGACTGGAGTACGAGAATACTACTCGAGCTATCAAGAAGAACATATGGACTTCAAAATCACTCTGGGAAAAATAACAAAGCATACTCCAGCAGGGAGAGGCACCATAGTGTTTCAGATGGAGGCATGAACCAACATCAGAGCCAATAATGTGTTGCATGTGCCTGGGTTAGGGATGAATGTAATTTCAGTGTCCTAGTTACAGGACAAGGGATATGATGTATACTTCATTGGAATGAAGGTATACGTCAAACATCCAAGTTGGAAGAAGATGAGACAAATTGGAGCTCGAAGCAAGAAACTATATAGATTGCTACTTGAGTCTCCAATGGCATTGATAGGTAGCAATCTTAATGGAGAAAAATATCTAAAGGAACTATGGCACAGGAAAATGGGACACTTACACCATGGAGCACTAAGAATGCTCAGAGAGACTGTTACAGGAGTTCCAGCCCTCAATACTAAGCATGATGATGTATGCAAAGGATGCGTAGTAGGGAAGTACGCTAAGGCAACTTTTCCCAGAAGTGACAACATAACAAAAGACGTATTGGGATTGATACGCTCAGATATTTTTGGCCCAATGTTCACTAGAGCTCTTAGGGCTGGCGAATACTTTGTCACCTTTATTGATGATCACTCTAGAAAAACTTGGAACTACTTCTTAAAGACCAAGGATGAGGTATTTGATCAACTTAGATAGTTTAAGGCTCTTGTGGAGAACATGACGGGAAAAAAGATAAAGGTCTTACGTTCAGATAATGGTGGAGAGTATACAGACAAAGACTTTACAGATTTATGTGCAAAGGAGGGCATCAAAAGAGAGTGGACAACTCCGTATAATCCACATCAGAATGGAGTAGCGGAGTGAAAAAACAGAACTATTGTTGAGGCAGCAAAGGCTATGTTATATGACCAGGACTTGCCTAGATTATTATGGGTAGAGGCATGCAACTTAGTGGTGTATATTTAGAATAGAACTTCTCACATAGCATTGGGGAAGAAAACGCCTGAAGCAATCTTCACAGGGAGTAAGTCAGAAATGAGTCATCTTAAGATATTCATAAGTTTGGTATATTTTCACATTTCATATGAGAAGCATAGTAAACTAGATCAGACTGCAGAAAATAGGTATCTCGTAGGATATAGTGAGACCTCAAAAGCATACAAAATCTACATTCCTAGCAATAGGAAAATTGTAGTAAGACGAGATGAAAAGTTCATGGAAGACAGAGCTTTTAGGAAATCTCGTGAAATTCCAGTAGAAGTTCAATCAGTGTATGTTTCATTAGTCCAACAACAGCAGGGTTATCAGGGAGGACAGGCAGGAGGACAAACACCATGATCGAGTATAGTGACCAGTACCAACATTTTCTCAGGAGGAGGGGATCCTAGCGGTTCTCAGCAAATGGAACAAAAACAATAAGAGGAGGATTTGAGGGAGCCTCCTACCATTAGTGGTAGAACTAGTAAGGAAGTACGACAGACACTGAGGGATGCAGAGGAGTTCGTTGGAGCTCCCAAAACCGACAAAAGGCAGCGTAAGAAACCTAACAGATACTAAGCTTTGGTAGCATAGGTTGAAGAACCTTCCATTTTTTAGGAAGTCGTACAACAAAAAGTATGGGTGGATGTCATGGTAGAAGAATACAAATCTATCATAATGAATGACGTCTGGGAAGTGGTACCTATACCCAAGGATAGATCAGTTGTAGGATCAAGGTGGATCTACAAGATCAAGTACACTGTAGATGGTAGTGTAGAGAAGTATAAGGCTAGGTTTGTGGCAAAGGGGTACACACAGAAGGAAGGAATAGGCTATGAGAAAACCTTCGCCCCTGTAGCTAGATATACCTCTATTAGATCTGTTATATCCCTAACAGCTCAGATGGGATGGGAGATTCACCCGATGGATGTCAAGACATCATTCTTGAACAGGGTAATAGAAGAGGAGGTGTATATAGAACAGTCTAAAGGCTTTGAGACTCATGAGAAGAGAACTCGTGTATGAATATTGAAGAAAACCCTATATGGGCTCAAGAAAGGACCCAAATCATGGTATGGTCAGATTAATAGTTACTTGTAGTAGTTGGGATTCATCAAGAGTGACGCAGATACCAATCTCTATTATCTGATGGTGGAGAATGAGCCACCCATTCTGGTATTATACGTAGATGATTTATTTCTTACAGGATCATCTAGGCTTATAAAAGACCGCAAGAAGAATCTTGAAGGAGAATTAAACATGAAGGATATGGGGTTAATGCATTATTTTCTAGGGTTGGAAGTTTGGCAGAAAAATGGGGAGATCTTCCTTGGGCAAGGAAGATATGCTACATAAATTCTGAAGAGATTCAGAATGTAGGGTTGTCGACCCATGGCGACGCCTATGTACACCAACTGGAAGAAAATAGATGCATCAGGAGATAGGGAAGTAGACCCCACCTTGTAGATAACTCATTGGGTCACTCATGTATCTGGTCAGCACTAGGCCAAACATTTTTTTCGCTATCAACACCCTCAGTCAGTTCATGGTTGAACCGAAAAGGGTACATTGGGCAGCAACTATACACATTCTCAGATATTTGCTTGGAACATTTGGATATGGGTTGAAATACACCCGAGGAGATTATGTCAGATTAAGCAGATTCATAGATGCAGATTGGGCAGGTAGTTCAACAGATCGAAAAATTACCTCCAGGTATTGCTTCAACGTTGGATGAGGAATGATCTCTTGGTGCAGCAGGAAGAAGAAGTCGATAGCTCTGAGCTCAGCGGAAGTAGAATATATGGCACCCAGCATAACAACATGTGAAGCTATATGGCTTAGGAAGTTGCTTGTGAGCTTGTTCAGGAAGATGATGGAAGAAACCAATGTTTACTGTGATAATCATATTTGTATCAAACTCTATGAGAATCCAGTATTTCATGATCGATCGAAACACATAGATATTAGATGTCACTTTATTAGAGACTGTGTTCAGTGTGGGGCAGTAGAGTTGCAGTATGTCCCCACAGAAGATCAAGTAGCAGACGTACTCACAAAGGCTCTATGAAGATATAAGTTCATTCTGTTCAAGGAGCAGATGGGTATGGTAGAGACCCCGTTTCAGTAGCAGAAACAGATGGTTCCCAAGTTGCAACAACAACATATGAAAGGGAGTTGCAGTGCAAATGCAGTAGTTGGCACCAGTATGCAGGGTCAACAACAACATAGATCAACAGTGTAAAGGGAGAAGTTACAAAGTCAGGGTGATGCTTCAGTAGGTTGCATTACTAGAGCACATTCCTCGCTAATAGGGAGTGTTTATTTATGGTAGCATCGGATGCACTCTAAGTCTCAAATTTTGCAGGGGAGCTTAGACACATGTATTCCAAAATACCCAGAAAGTGCTTTGGGAAATTCCACCCGAATGAAGTTTTATTAAAATAATTAATTTTTTTTAATGGCAGCCTAAGTCTAAACTTAGGGAATTAAAATAATTAAAGTGTATTAATAGAACTGAGTGTGAATATTCTAGAAAAATACGAAAATCAAGTCAAGTTAATCTTAGCCCTTGATTATGTTTTAATCCAGGCCATTGATTTCCCAATGAGAATATTATAAGGACTTCAATGGGCATTTATAAATACATAAGGCAGATACTCAGTTGCCCGAGTAGATCGACTTTCTCATTGGCTGAAGTTCGAAAAGAGAAAAATGAATCAGAGGGAGAGAAGTAGGGTTTAGAGAGAGTGTCTCAGCAAGAGTTGGGAGTGCAGGATCAGACCAGAGAAAGCAACGCAGAGGAGGGACAACAGTGAGGATGTGATGCTGGGGTAGGGACAACGAAAAGGGTGTGACATTGGGACTGTGCAGTGAGGCTGTAGGGCCTCTCCAAGGTCAAGATTTCACTATGAAGCATGGAAAAAATTGTTTGTAAAATTTCTCATAGAAATTCCTCTTCTATTCTGCTGGTTGTATTTTGTACATGAGATTTTGCTAAAGAATAATAAAGAAACTCTCATCTGTTGCACTGGTTTTCCCACATTGGGTTTTTCCGAGGACAATTGTCCAAAAATAATTGTCATTGTGATTATACTTTTGCTAGCATTTTTTTTCTTGCATTTACTTTCCACAATATTTTAATTGTGAAGGTTGCAGTAGAATTTATTTTGATATTTACTGTATGCTACCATAAATAAGTTATTTATGAATTAATAAGTAGAAGTAATAATATAAGTTACTGCATTTGGGGTTCTATTTTATAATTTTCACATTGTCTTGGAGCCAATGATAACCTCTTCCTCCATTAGGAGAAACATTGTCCTGATCTGAACTAGGCCACCGATGTAGGTTTGCATGTTTTTTCGATTCAACTCCAAATCCTCTCGGGTGGCCAGCTACTCCAAGTACCAATCTATCTCCTGTCGAACTTGTTGTTTGTGTTTGATATTGGTGAGTGTGCCAACTGATGGGATTCGGTGGGTTCTCACCATGAAGTCCAAATATATCTGTACATATGAGGCCTGAATGTTTCCGAAGGATGAGTCAAGCTACTTCTTGTTTTGTATCGACAACCGAATGATTGCTTTCTCTAGATCCACCTCCAACTTCATCTTTTTCACCAGCGTAAGCGGTGTCGCCTTGTATTGCATTGGCCACTCATGCACGACGATGATGGAAACTTGTACATTCTTAAGAATATTGAAAAACTCTCTGCTCTATCATTGCAAGTCATGTAGGCGGACAACTTCCTTATGTATGGTAAAAAACTCCTCATAAATGTCTCGAATAGTATCTCCAAGTGTGGATACTTCAGCAAGTATTGCTGCTCTCATATCCTGCAGGCACACCTATGTAGACAATGTATTTTGCGCTACTACACAAAGTTGCTCATTCTCTTTCCAAACTGCTTGTAGATTCTACGCCAACTGCTTATTCTCGACCTACAAATATTGAGTATTTGATCTCGCTGCACCTACAAAGGCCAAGTTGGCATCGACAATAACATTTGGATTCCTGCTGGTGTCTGCCATTATCACCCTTTCTCTCATGAATGCAAGTGATGCATGAAAATTCGGGATGCATTTTCTTCGTGCTTGTACAATCTTCTTATGGTTCATCAAATGATAGATTGTACACATCCATCATCAGATCATCATCAAGGGAACTACCTCCCATTCCTTGCTTGGGGTTGTCTCTACGGATGGAGGTGGTTCTTTCTGAATGGTGATCACCTGTGGTGTGGTAGGAATCAAGGCCACATCTTCATCTTGTGTCTCCAGTCCCAACTCAATGTTCATGACTTCAATCAACTGCTCAATCTCCTAATAAAGCTCTCGATCCTGCATCTGTTCTCTCACTCCTTCGACTACTGGTTGATCTTGTATCTCCTCTTCAACCTGTATGGGTGACGTATCTTCCACCATGGCTTCTTCTTCTTGCTTCTGCTTCTCCTCCTATTATTTTCTTCTTAACTCTTGCTCTTCCCTTAGCTTTTGTTCTTCTTTCTGTGCTCTTAGTTCTCCTTCCTCCATGATTTTCTTATCTCTCTTTCTTCGCTCAAATATTTTCTTCCTCTGCCTCCTCTTTGCTTCTATTTCCAAAGCTTCTTATTGAATGATAGGATCTGCTTGAATCTTCCAGCTTTGTTCCTCCTCCACACTATTAACAACCTTCCTCTTTCTCTTATATTGTATCTGGTTGTTTTCTTCTGTTGTTGTTTCTTTCATAACTGTTGTTTTTTAGGGATACCTTGAGAATTCCTAGTTATAATGATTGACCCACGAGGTCTAGAGAAGTTATAGAAATTATTCCATGGTTCCTCCTTCGTCCATCGATATGCCTTAATGACCTATTTGTAGTAGATTCATGCACAATGGTCCTTGAAAATTCCCCTCGATTCATACGGATTGAAGTCTTTTGTACTGAATTCAAACTTCACTATGGATTTTGATTCAATATCTACAACTTTTAGATTCTTAATCTCGTACAATCTGATCTGAAAAAGAAGAGTGTTCCACGGTGCCTTCTTTGTCCTATGAAGTGTTGCTAACAACCCTATTGGCGATATGGTAAAATAATTCTTGCATGACAAGTTTGTTAGTGGCATATCTTGGCAAAAGATGTGTCGGCTTCTGCCTGCCAAACACTCTGATCAATGTGCCATCCAGTAAGGTGAACCAATCTGCAATCTCTAATATCGCCTCCATCATTCTTCGTGGCATGCAAGGTGGGTCATTTTGAAAGATAAGCCTCTAAATCTAGATAATGAAGTGATCAATTAGCTGCTCCATAATTCCTCTATGGCTACAATATGAAAGTAGCTTGCAGTAGATATGAATGAAAGTTTCTATCGGTGTCCACATATAGTTCATGCCAGGAAATTGACTCTTTGAATAGATCACATCCATTACGTATGCAGACATATAGAACCGTTCTTAGTTGCCTTTGGGAGGATCCCAAACTTGTGCTATATGGGCTCTTACCTGATAAGCCAAAATATATAAGTAGTTTAATGGCTTCCCCTCGCTCACCACTTGGTTCAATAAGATAGCCAACCCTTCAGGAAAGGTCTTTGTACTATGTCGGCCATACATTCTGCAAGCTAGGATGACCAAACCCTGCTACGACTTCTTGAGTCACCTTGTCTTGTACATGTGGGTGGGTGTCTGTATAAACTTTTATGGCTCCTTCACCAAACTCTTGATGATATCCTTTGTGTTCGCATAACTTTGGATGGCATAAAATAGTGAGTCCATGATCTTCACTGGCTTAGGAAGATGATAAATTCGCTGAAAATATGTTTCCAGAAATGTATCAAGCTTTTGTCTCCTGGTGTATCTCAATGTCATATTTTTCTCATCAGTGTGTGAGACAACCCAGATGATCACATCTGCACACAGGAAGGTTGTAAACCTGCATGAAACCCTGTATAATTCTCATTGCTTGATGCTGAGATAAACTTGTCAGTCCTCTAAGTATGCCTAGAAGTATTTTGTGAGATCATATTTAATCTGTTGCCATGTGAGTTTGGATCCCTTTTCTATAAACATATGAGTGTCCGCATATACTGGCAAGTTAACCATAACTTGCTCAACTGCTTCCCTAGTACTGCTTTCAGTAGTTTCTTTTGAAGCAACTCTCTTGGGTGCCAGTGTAACAGTGACTGTTGAAGAGATGCTCGATAATTGTTGTACCCGTGGGATAGAAAATGTTGTAACATTATCTAGTTTTGATAAGTTAGCATAATTAGTCAAATAATTTTGAAAATGTTAAGGTAGGATATGGATGCAAAAAAATGAAAAAGTTAAAAATGTTAGGAATTTTTTATGTTTTATAAGAATCCATATCAATAAAATGATAGGTGTTAACTGCCCTAAATAAAGAAGGCAAAGAAAAATAAAATGTTAGGGAAGAAAAATAAAAGGAAAGCTTCATTTTATATTTTTAAAATGTAGAGGTTGCTAGTCTAAATGTGCCATAAAAAGAAGAATGTTACTCTAAGGTTTATATGGTTATTGCAGATATTAATACTATCCAAAGCATATTACCCCATATCCTAAGTTTTAAAACCATATTTCATTCCCCGCCATTCATCCCTTTTCATTTTCATTTTCCTAAGTCACACCCCTTGATATTTCATTCTCGACATTTTATTAAACCAACTCCCGACCCCACCAATCCATTTCATCACATCTGACGACTCTCGTAGCCTTTCGGGCCCCCTTCGTGAACCAAGCTTTACTTGGGGGGGGGTGGGGTTCGAACTTAGCAGTACTTCAAATCACCCCACCGATACATGGCAGCACCATATATTTTTGGACCCGCTCCCCCGTGAGGGAAATCAGAAACCATTCAACCCCCCCTTCGAAAGGCTGATTCTCGATACCATTACCACTTACCTAAAAGTTTTTCATCTACCATTCGGCTGCTGCCACCTCATTTTTCCGTTAATCTCATTCGCTTGTTAACTTCATCAAATCACATCAATTCCCTCCATAATCAATCCGTTAAGCATTCAATTTTCTTAACCGTTAACCCACGCCACCAACGAAAAACCAGGATTTCTATATAAATATTCTTTTATCTGTTTACATGTTACAATATTATTTAATAGTAGGTTGCTCATTAGAAACCTGACACTATCAAACTTCCATCGCCTACTCCTTTCAATTATTATTTATGTTCCTTGTCCATAACGTGCTATCTGTTCGATAAATTGCCTATATTCCCAGTCAATTTTCACTCTTAGCCTTAGCCATCATGCCTCCCTAAGGACAAGGGACCAGAGGAAACATCAATCCTCCGATATTTCCTCCTATAGATCTTCACTATATTCCTATGGCCGATAGAGACAACAGGATCCATGAAACACTCTGCGAGCTCGACCTTTTCGAGATGTATTTCTGGCTCGAAGAAATATGGATTGATAAATCAGATGAAATCCAACTTTGGAGTCAAATTTACCTCGTTATATTTTCCCTCCTACCCACATCACTCCTAATTTCATAAGAAAATTCCATGCCTCATATTTTCCAAGTGAAAGTGCCATAAAAAAATTCCCATGGGCAAGTTTTGTTCACCATATCCCCTCAGGCTATTGATGAAATGATGCAAGCCCCCACAGTCAATAATAGAACCCCATTTTCTTATGAAGCTCTGGTTGAAATATGGCAGAAATTATACTTTGCTACTAGAGTGCAAACTCTAGAATTATTCTTAACACAAGATGCTTCATTACCAAAGAGAAATCCTCCCTATCCCTCATCCATATTCCCTGAGAGAACCAAGCAGATAACCACTGTTATATATTACCTTCTTGGATACTAATCTGACCAATATGTATATGAGGCCATTATAGGATATTTTTCAATATTTTCTAATAATGTTAAGCCCTCAATTGTGTTCAATTTTAGTCATTTCGTTGCAGAGTCTATTCATCAATAATTGGTAAATTTTCACATGGAGGAGGTATTTAAATATACCTCTGTCTTAGTCTACATGTTCCTATACTTTTAGGGAGACAACATGAACTTATCATTGCAGAAAATGGATGAGAAAGGAAACTAACAGTCTGTCATTTTCTGGACCACCCTTTTTATGAAAGATCAGAATGAGTTCACCCAACCATAGGCCTTCTAAGCAGCAGAAAAGAACCAAGGATTAGTGAAGAAATCAAAACGATTTTGCAGCTGTTAGAACAGGTACAAACATGAGACTGGTACTTATATGAAAATTACACATAGATAAGGATTTTTGGATGTGAGCTATAACCATATAAGCTGCCAAAGTTCCTCCCAATGAGGATTTTTTCCTTAGAATATATCAGGCAGATGATCAACATGGATCAGGTCCATTTTTTTGCTGCCAAGTAAAAGTATCAGTTTAAGATAAAAATGCAGGTTGGCTCATTCACTTGCAATAATAGGAAATTAGTAGCAGAGGCAGACCAATTGTTGAATAAAATGCAGTTTGATCTTAGCTTCACTTGGTCATATGATCCATTAGGTATAGTTTTCAAATTAAGGGTAGAAACCAAATATACTCCCTATTTTCACACACCAAGGCCATAAATAGAAGAGTATAAGAATGAGCCAGATTGGATAGAGAATACATTACATGAGGCAAAAGAACAACAAATCTCTTTATCAACAGTGCAGACACAGACAATGCAAGAGAAGACAACTAAGAGGAGTAGAGAAGAAGAGTACCCTTTAGAGACAAATATCTTCAGTAAGGCATTTTAAATCATGTACTGAAAGAAGGCCAAGCTTAGTTCCAAGCTAAGCCTGAGTAAAGATTCAGAGAAGTAGATTCCTATCAGTACTAATTAGCTTCTTGTATCTTAATTAGTAGGTGATCAGTCTACACAGTTTCCTACCACCTCCATGACCTCAAAAGAGCAGCGGCAGATCATGCACACATGTACATCTACTTCAAGCGAGCCAGAGAAAAGCAACATGGATATATACAAGGATATAAAACTAATAAATGAAGCCTTTAAGATAAACACATACAATAAATTTTGGAAACAAACCTCAGGTGCCCAAAGCAGGCTATTTTCAGCCTTTGACTCAGAGAAAGGGAAAATGCTAATGGAATTTCTTCAAGAAAAAGTTCCTCAACCCAAAGGAGAATCAGATTATAAGAAGACATCTCTTGAGTTTGATGTAAATGAAATACATCCCATTGATCAAATGGAAATGCATAAATAGAATGAAGAGATGATTTTCTCCACTGTAACCAACACTTTTATGACCTTGTCCAAATTGCAGGTCACATTAGCAAATGTTCGCTCACAGCTCAACATGGAAAAAATTTCAGCTTTTTTCAAAGACATCAGGATTAAAACCTTGGAATATTTGGTGATAAAACAAGGTTATTATCCTGCAAACATCAATGCTGCATAGGAGTTGGTTAAGAAAAAGAATTAAGATATTGCAGCATTAAGGAAGCAGTTAAAACTACCAGCAACAGAAGATCCTTTAGCTAAGGAGATTGAGGAGACAAAGACACAAAAGGAAGACATGATGAAGCTCATCATATAACATAATACACACTTGAAGCAAATGGATACGGAGATGGAGAAATTGATTAAAGAAAGCAAGAAGTCACTTAAGAAAACTGCTCTTTTAGAAGCACTTCTTATCGCAACCATTCCTACAACTATATCTGTTACCACAAGTAAAGGAGATGCTACAGACCAATTGGCTAATACACTCCAAAATATGGCCTTGCAAACTGAATAAATTAAGAATTTACAGGATCAAGTAAAACTTCTGGAGAATCAACAAAAGAAATCTGACACTTTCCATGCAGCGGAACTTCAGAGAGCTCAAAATCAAATATAAACATGGAAGAAATCAACAACTGAAGCTTCCATTGGCTATACTCTTGTTAATGTCAAGGAAATTATTTGGAACAAAATAATTGAAGAAATAGGTGAAATCTGGCCATGTATCCAGATCATCTTTGAGCCAAAAGGAATTAGTGGAAAAAGCAAACCAGACAATTGCTGATATAAATACTCTACTCGGAGAAATGCCTAATATAGTCAACAACATTATAAAATTTATAAATTCTAAAGATATGTATGAACTAGATGATCTAGGGGTAGATGATAGGACTGAGACCATTCTCGAGGTGAAGAAAGCTCTGATAAAAAAGAACTTAATAGTACAATTGACAGAGAAGTGTCACACTCTTGATGTTGGAATCAAAAGATTTCTCTCAAGAATTGGTGCATTGAACAATAAGGTTCTACCCTCACTGTTTGTAATAAATGATAAATTAATGCCTAGGAAATATTACATGAAGAATCTTGAAGAAACAGTAAGGGTTGCATCCATGTCCTCTATTAAAGGTTCTATGACAGGAAAAGCATTTTATGAAGCTATTGAAAATATCAATTTTATTCATCATGAGATAAAAAATATTTTTACTGTAAAACCCACTTTTGATAAGTATACTAAGGTAGATGAAGTCTACTGCAGGGTAATCAAGGTTTCAATTACAGATCAAGAATGGTGGGAAAAGCTATGTGAATATTAGGAATAGAAAACAAATTAGTTTTGCCAGCGAACACCAGAATAGTGACCACTCAACAACAATTTTCCATCAAAACAGGGCCAAACATGCAGATTCATATTTTTGGATCAAATCCCTTTCCTTTTTTATTAATTTTGAGAAATTATAGCTTGCCTTTTCACTCAAGCATTTATTGTAATTTTTATATTTTGTTTAAATACTTAATTTCATGGAAGTATTCGGGGTTGCACCGTTGAGCTAGTTATCAGACATATTTGTAAAAAGCTGGAGCATTTTTTATATAATACAAGATTTTGGATTTACTTCATATGGCTTGTATTCTTTTAAGTTGTTTCCATTGTGTTTTTTCATTATGTATTCTTCATATAATTTAATTCATTAACAGTTATCCAATTGAAAATTTAATTGAATCTCAGTTTCATTTTCAATCCCTTGTGAAGTTGTAGTTTGATTAATAGATTAATTTACAAGACTATCTGTTATTGTAAATTCCTCTAGAAATTAAATTACACAAAGGTTTTTGTTATGACTTTATTATATTTTGTTTATTATGAAAACATAGTTTTCATAATTTCTACTTATAAATGGTGAAATACACTATCTGAATATTAAATCATTTATACTTCTCTATATTCTTCTTATCCACCCCACTTAAAACCAAATTAACCATATGTACTTAAATAACAAACTTTTGTTTTAGTAAGGATCTTTCTAAGTTTAAATCACCTGTTTCAGAAAATTGTTCAATGGTCATCCAACTATTCAAAAACAACAAAATATTTTAGATGCTTTGGAATAACTTATCGACCTTAGGTTACCTAAAAGGACAACATCAAATTGGAAATGTTGCTAGGGAGATGAAGAATTGAAAGCTAAATTTTCCTTGGGGAAACGATTTTCCCTTTCCTTTAAGGTGAATAAAGAATAAGGATATAGGTCAAAATATTTCACCTGGCGATTCCACTGGTTCAATCTGGCTCCCTTTAAGCACACTATATTGCATTATGAGTATGAGATTGTTAAACCATTACCAGATCCAGAAAGACTTATTAGGGAAGCCTCTTTAAGAAGAAGACACAAAAATCCTTCTTCTTCCTCTTCAGCTTTACACCCTGAAAATTTTTCATCTGTAAATCCCTTTTCATTAGTATCATCTCATACTGATTGGACTCAAGTACCTCCTAGAGTTTTTGAATTTTATTCAAGAGGAGTATATCTTCAATCAGTCTTGTTAACATAATCACTTGAGACATATCAAGTTCCATCCTTCCCTTTAAACTCACCTACATCAGAGAAAGAATGAGGCTTACACTTACCTAAATTTAAGCCTACAGATTTCATTAGTCCAATTTCTTATTATATTCCATCAACCTTCACTAAATGTGAAGAGACATTTTCTGTCTATTCTAATCCTTTGTTTGAGTATAAGGAAATATATTTAACACCAACAATTCAAAGGTTGGTTGTTGAAATCCCTTTGAAACCCTCACACACTTCTCCTCGTTCATTCTCTCCTCCATCTTGTAATACTTGTTTGCCTACCCAGTCATCTTGATCATCCACTCACACACCCCATACTCCTCCTGATGTTATGTATTTTCGACCCATTGTGCAAGCAAGGTATGATGCTCTTATTCTTCCTAATAAATTGGGAAATTTTCCTGATGGATATCTAAAAAATCTACCAAGATTTGATGGAGAAACAAGTCCCTTAGCAGAGGATCATATATCAGCCTTCCTATATTTTGCTGACAATATGAACATCGAGCAAGAAGATGTCTACATGAGATTATTTGTACAATATTGAGAATGGAATGTTAGGATTTGGTTTAGGAAACTTAGAGTTGGCTCTATTCAAACATGAAATGAGCTTATAACTATATTTAAAAACCAATGGGGGGTAAAGAAAGACGTTGTTTATTTTCTCACAGAATTTGAAGAACTGAAGAGAAATCCTAGTTAACTAGTTGTTGAATTTATTAAAAGATTTAAAAATCTCTACCATAAAATGCCTGCTAATTTTAAACCACCAGTAGCAGCTACAAAGGTCAGATTTTCCGAAGCATTTGATGATTACTTTGCAGTTATGCTAAGGGAAAGAGTTTCTAACACACTACAAGACATGATGACTAATGCTATTGAGGTAGAAGTTAATAGGTCAGTTTATGGTAAAATTATGGCTAAAGAAGAGAAAGAACAAAGAAAATTAAAAGCTAAGCTTGATGAATCATCCTCTTCCAAATCCAAACTTGAAAATCAAAAAATTGATGAAATCACATCTTTACTTAGAAACCTTTCCAATAGAATCTCTAAAATTGAATCACAACCTAGAACTTCTCAAAAAATTGTTGTCATATCTCAAAATCAAAATCAAAATCAATCACGGAGAGACCCTGCACTTCAGATTCTTCAAAGACTAGATCAAAATATTCAACCTCCTTTATTGATTGATGACCAACAGCCATAGGATACATGCCCTTTAATCACTGAAGATATCGCTAGTTCTGATTCTTCAGTAGAGAAAATGGCCATAGTCCCTACATCTTCATCACAGCCTTTGGATCAAGAACAAGAAGATACTCAACTTTCAAAATATCAAGCGTTTTCTGAATTCCTCAATTCATAGTTAAATAAAAGGTACAATCTAAGACCAAGATTAGGCCCAGGTAGACCTCCAAAATCTACCACAACCATGGAACCTGCAATAAAATCCATTCAAACACAAACTCCAACACCTTAGACTACATAGTCATCCACTGAAACCTTTTCATCTAAAAAAATCATCTTAACAACTTTTAATATTGAAAAGGAATTGGAGAGGGTTAAGATTCCTATACCTTTAGTTGAACTTTCCAAAAACCTTGGTTATAAAAATTAAGTGTCTAAATGGATACAATCTTCTAGTGTGGATGCTAAGGGAAATGTTATCATTTTGCAATATGAAAAGCCCTCGGTAGTGTTTGGTCCTAGTTATTATATGATTGATGAAATTGTTCCACCATTTTATGTGACCTTTAAGACTCATGACTTTTTATTGTATAACTTTATGCTCGATTCTAGTGCTTCACACAACCTCATACCAAACGTAATTATGGACCATCTTCAGTTACAAGTTACTCGTTCCTATCATGATATTTACACCTTTGATTCAAATAAAGTACCATGTCTAGGATTGATCAAAGATCCAATTGTGACCTTAGCCCAAATACCTGTCAAGGGTATAGTTTTAGACATTTTTGTCACCGATATTCCACCCAAATTTGGCATGGTTCTATCTAGATCATGTTGTACTATATTTGGGGGATATCTTCAGATGGACATGTCTTTTGCTACTATTCTAGTCTATGGAGGTGAGCATTTGAGGTTATATAGGGAAGTCGGATTCCTTCACACTGTTTGTAGAGATGATAAAGCAAAAACCACCCTATCTATGCAGTAGATCAGGATTTTAGTTTCTTTCAGTTATCTTCTTGTTACACAGTAATTTGTCACCGTCCCTGCAATTCCCATCTCACCCATTGGAGGGTTGTTTTTGTGACCAATAAGCAGTGTCATGCCTTGCAAATACCATCATTTCATCCCTTTCCATGAGGACAACATTCCTTCTGCTGATCATTTCCTGAGCAGACCCCTAAAAACACCTGTTTTTGCCTTGGCGCTGGTAGCCCGTTATGTACTCGCGCCAATGGGGGAAAATTAACACTAAGCCCGCGCCAATTGGCGCTCTGTCCCAGTGTTGCACCCGCGCCACTCTGTTTATGGAATTTTTTTTAAAAAAGGAGGCGAAGTTTCGATTACAACAACTTCGTGGATGAGTCATCAGGAGTGGTTTCGCCTGAATAACCACGGCCTTCCTCCTTTGGCCTCTTGTTTCCACCATATGGGGGACCTCCCAAAGGATAAGGCCTCCCTTCCACTATTGTAGGGATCCCAACCTCCTCCTCTCCTCTATAAATATAGCCTTCATCCATTGATGAAGGGGCTGAAGGGCGGAAAGTATTGAAGTGCCTAAGCTTTGAATCTCCATATTCCCAAGAGCCTTTGTGCTGTAAGAGCCCTCTTTCTTCCCTTAAGGCCAACTCAAGTAAGGAGACTATCGCCGAGAGACTCAGGAGAGGTTTGCCCTTTCCCTGGCGAGCTTTGCGAGACGTGAACGACTAGAGACCCATCTGAAGGAGACCACGACGTCAGAACTTTGGTTGTAATCTCTTTCGATCATTATTTAATGAATGATTACGATTATGGTTCCACTCTGTTTTCGATTATGTTAATATGAGTAATATCCTTTCTGACTGATATTTAGTTGCGTATGCTGGATTTTATGCTTGTATCTGTTTGTTTCTTGCATGTGCATGTGTCCATCCGCGGAGATCGTGGAGGATCGTGATCTGCTGAGGCTGAGGAATGGGAACGCTCTCTTCTTCAGATCGTAGCATTGGATTCCAGGTAGGCCTCCATCTTTGGTCTTTTCATTCGTAACTAGGAACTTGCGTCGTAACATTTCGTGATTGTTGCTAGACCCCTGTTGGGCTAGTAGGGATCGCCTCTGTCCGCAGAGGGGATTTACCTCCTCAACAATTTGGTGACTTCGCTGGGGATCGTCGAGTTTTGATCGTCTCGTTTTAATTGTCTCGTTTTGATTGTTTCGTGGTTTTCCTTGCTTGGTTGGCCTTCTGGGCTGGGTTCTTTTGTGTTTTGGCTTTTGGTTCAGGCCGAGAGGATCAGATCTGACCTCTTCTTTTCTGAATTTTCACCTTTTCACAGTTGGCTTGATTGGCGCGAGTTTAGCCCTGACAGTCGCGCCATTTGGCGCAGTTTGCCAGTTCATCACTCGCGCCATCCCCTGTCTGGCGCGGATTACAGCCAGACAGTCGCGCCATTTCCTGTAGGTGGTAGGGTTACCCTTGTTCGGAAGCTTCTTTTGGTCAGTACTTTGCTTCTGGGTTTGTTTTGGATTCTGCTTGAAGTGGTGAGTCTGGTCTTGGTTGGGAGAAATTCTTTGTTTTTTCATTTTCAGGAGTTGGCGCTTGTTGTCAGTTAGCAACCCGCACCAATTGGCCATTGGCGCTAGTTTTCAATGTGCAAGTTGCGCCAATTGTTGCCAATTGGCGCTAGTTTTCAATGGACAAGTCGTGCCAATTTCAGGGTGTATGAAAATTGAGATTTTTTCCCTAAATCCTTCACCAGTGTGTCTTTCCCTTCTGGTCTTTTCCTTTTATGAGCATAGATTACATTGCTCATTGTTTGGGATGTCTTCTTTCCATGATTTCTTGATGTAAAAGGGAATGAGTGCCTTGTTTTGATCTCATTCTTTGGAAGTCCTCTTTGTGTTTTGTCAACTTTTGAGGAATTTTGTTACAAAGTGTTTTGAAACAACGATTGCATTCTTAGTGTTTATTTACATCTCTTTTGCATTCATCCTTCATTAAGAAGCTTTGCGTTTATTTAGTTTTCGTCTCAAAGTGTCCTTTTTGTTAAAATGCATTAGATCACATCGCATTGAAAAGTATTTTGAGATTTATCATTGAACTTAGATCACATTGTTTAATGATTGAGAGCTAAAAATCGCTTTGTGTGCATTCTCTTTCATTGAAAGCATGCATTAAGTAGATTCTCATTTCATCGAAAAATGCATTGAGTGCATTCTTATTATTTGAAAAGAAAAAGGAAATTGTGCATAGATTACAATTGCATAGTTTTCGGAAAAAGAGTTTTGCATAGATTACATTGCATAATTCGCTTCGTTGAATGTTTTAGAATACTTTTGGATAGTGAAAGTCATCTAGTTTGGAAAAGTTTCGTTTTCAGTTTTGCTGTTTGTTGCATCATTGTTTGAAGCTCTTCCCTTAACTAGATAGCATTCATCGAATTGAAAGTTTTCTTTTCTCATATAGCTGCATACAGGAGATTGTCATATGACATACGGTAGGGCCTTGAAACTGAAACATAATTGAAGATCAACCATAAAATTTACTCAATTTACCTAAGGAAGCATTGAAACATTAACGAAATATTTAGAGGTCTAGGCTAGAGACGTGTTCCAGCGTCGTTAAACCTAGTAGCTGTCATTCGCCTCTTGGCTTTAGACGGCACTAGTACGGACTTGTGCTCCCCGTACCGTCGCGTATATAAAGGGAGACCCCACTAGGTTACTATCCTTTATCCGTAGGAAGCCGAGTCTGACGCCTTATACCCATGATACACCAAACACAGCATTCGGGGAGATTGCCTGCACGTACGTTAAGTCCTTGGTTGATTTCTCTTTCATTTTTGAAACCAAGGTGTATATTGCAGTTCACGGTTATTTGGTACACCCTTGCCTAGAATTCCTGAGTAGTCAGTTCGATCTTTTCTGACTCTTTAAATTTGAAAAGGTCATCAAGCGCTTGTCCTTTCACGCTTGTTTCCAATCTGAAAGTGATAGAGTCACCTTTTGCCTGTTTCTTGACTCTTAAAATATGAAACGGTAGAGTTTTGTTTCAATGTTTTAAAAATTAACTGCCCACGAAATTTTCCTGGTTAAAGTTAGTTTCCTTAGGGTGTTGTTCTGAAGATCGTTTCTAATGGCAACTTTTCCAGAGTTCACCAACCAAGGAATCCCCTCTGATGGGAATCCTGGTCCTTTTCCTCCTTTTGGAAATGTTGGTGCTTCTTATATGGCAACGTTGTCCCTTCCTGGGTTAACTGTTGGGTTGCCTGTTTGGTTGTTCTCAACCACTGTGGTCTCGAATGTCTCGGCTTCTGTTCAATCAGTTCCTCCACCTGAACAACATCATGTTGATTCCAAGATGGACCTCTCCCCTTCTTCGCCTGTTTCTGCATCCTCCTCTTCTCCTTCGTCTGGTGAAAGTCTGGATTCTAGTAACCAGGTGGCTAAGAAGAAGAAGAAGAAGACAAAGAAGAAGAAGTCTGATAAGCGAGAGGCTAAAGTTGCAGCTACTGCTCCTCTTGATAAACCTTCCAACCCTCCACGGAATGTCAAGTTCCCTTGCATGTTGTGCACGGGAGACCATCTTCTTCGAGATTGCCCTGGCATTCCCAAGGTGCTTGAAGTATGGTCCAACGGTCTTCCACCGTTGCCTTTGGCTTCCGGGAGTCAGGTTGGGGGCACATCTTCAACTGGTGCTGGTAAAACTCCTAAGAAGTAGGGTAAGATTACCAATCCCTGTAGGTTGTGTGAAGGGCACCATGCCATTCACCTTTGTCCTTATATGGATGAAGCCAAGCGAGTCTTGGACAACCCGACTGTTTCTACACCATGCCTCCCGGCTGGTTATAAAAAACTTTCTTTGAGTCTTCCACCCACTGATGCCGTGATTGGTCAAGAGTCATCCTTGGTCGATCCCACTCCCCCAGAAATTCAAATTCACGAATCCGTCCCTGACCAACCATTGGTCGTAGGATCGGTTGAACTGGCCACGTCCGCGGTGCACCAGGTCTTTTCTGTCGAGAGTGGATCTCACACCCCCCATGTGCTTCTGATTTCTTCAGATTCTTCAGACTTGGAGAAAGATTCTCCTGTCCCTGTACTTCAAGAAGCTGCTCCTCCACCTCCCATGATGGAGGCTATGGAAGATATTCCTCCCGCCTTCGAGATGGAGGTCATGGAGGAGGCTTCTGCTTCCGTAACATCAGGGGAAGACCTTCTCGGTTCGATGGTAGCCCCTCCAAGTAGTTTGGTCGCTTCCTTCGATTGGAGTCGATTTGCAGGATACCGCCTTCCGTCTTATGTGCCTTTCGAGATCACAGTACAGGCTTTTGGTCTGGTCATACCCAGCACCATTATAGATGAAGGCGCGTCTGTTAGTATTCTATCCTCAACTACTTGGCAAGCTTTCGGTTCGCCGTCACTTGCACCTGTTACGCAGAATCTGTTGGCATTTAACAGAAGGATGAGTCAACCGTTAGGGATCCTTCCAAGGTTACCTGTTACTTTGGGAGGTAAAACCATCTATATGGATGTGATGGTTGTTCCAGGCCCCTTGGATTTTAATCTGCTTTTGGGGTGCGATTACACCTATGCCATGGGAGTGCTTGTCTCCTCCCTTTTTCGTGTGGTCTGTTTTCCAGATGAAGGACGGATCATGACCATTGATCAGCTTTCATTCTTTAGTCCTGATGTGGCAGCTGGCCCACCATCATCCCTTCCTGGTTTTTATCCACCTGTTGTATCTGCCCCACCGCAGGTCAACTATGTGGCTACCTACCCCGTGCCTCCGTGCTTCCGCGGATGCCGTCATGCATCGTGGCCGTGGCATTGGGTCCCGACTTCCGTAGATGTTTTTCGCCCACTCAGAGTGGAACTCTTCCATGCGATGACTTCTTGCTCATTATGATGAAGTCGGTCGGAGGTCAGCTTCGTTTTCTTGTGTCAAGCTCTCTAAAAAATGAAACAAGGATGTCTAGGATAATTCTTTTACTGTGTCAACCTCAAGAAAACAACGAAACACGTTCCCGTCTGTCTGTTCTGATCGCATCTGAAATCCCGCCGAGTCTATCTCTGGATTCGGTAACTTGAACCCCAACTCCATCTCGCGTTTCATACCGACTTGCTTCTGGGGCATGCACCTCGAATTGAGTCACCATGCTGGGGGGCATGCTTACTTTTTCAACCATAGTTTGTTTTTGTTTCAAGCTTGTGTAAAAATGAAACTGGTTTCAAGCATAGTTTATCTCTATTTCAAGCTTGTGTAAAAATGAAACCAACTTCAAGCAGAGTTTCTTGATTTCAAGCTTGTGTAAAAATGAAACCATTCCCATTTTAACTCTCGTGATTGCCATTTTATCAGCCTGTTTTTTCCAGATGAACCTTGGTTTTCTCACTCCATCGTCACTATCTGCTTGGCCGATCATATGCCTTCACTTGGTTGTTTTACCCGTTCCTGAGGAACCGTTGCGATGAGTGGTCTTGTTAGCCAGCCTCTCGACCTTTATTTGTTCTGAGCAGTTCTTCCATTACCGGAACTAGTTGCTACCCTTTATACCACTTGTTCCTCCAAGAGGAGTCATCTTTCAGCTATTTTCTGACTCTCTAAACATGAAAAGATTGTCGAGGTCCTTGTCGTTTCGATCTCGTTAAAGTGGACACGAACCGACATCTACCCAGTATACGTTTACCCCTTTTTCGGGCTGGGATGGATTATTTATGAAAAAGGAATACCCTAGCCTATCGCGACTAGGAGGTTTTCTCGGATATTGTTTTCTACCTTTTCGGGTCCGAGGAACTATTTACGAAAAGGGACCGCTGGAGTTTACTTTTTTGCTGTCTTTTCAAACTCTCTAAATATGAAAAGACGCCGAGTTCTCCCTTTGTCAGACTCGTTAAACCCTGATGACATTGGATTCAGTCGAAATGACGTTCTCCGAGTTCCTCCTTCCTAGGGCTCGTTAAATGTACTAGGATGGATTCGCCCGAAGGGCGGACTTATATGACAAGCATATGGTATCCTCTTCAAGCTTGTGTAAAAATAAAGAGGTACTCACCGAAATGGTGGGGAAAAATGGAACCAATATCGTTGTCGTCAGCAGTATGTCGCTCTTGAACATGGCACTTGTCTGCATTCGTGTCGGGTTGGGGACATCTCATCTCGTTTTTTCACTTGCTTCCGTGGGTTTGGGTAATCCTTTTTGACCTCTCCTCTTCTCATTGCCTTGTCACCATGACCTCTGATCCGTTGATGTCAAATATGCTGCCAAAACCACTATTTTGCACCGTTATGTGTTCAAGAGAAGTTGGCCTCTGCGAATATCAACCTTCCTCTGATTCTCATACGATCCTGATTCACAACAAAACATCATGTTCCTCTGTCTCGTGTCGATGATGTGGGAAACATTATGGCCCACCTTCGATCAAGGTCACTCCCTGTCGACTTCAGCTCATTATCCAGGAAGTTGATCTAGAGACTCCTTCATGGTACCTTGGAGCCTGCATGCCTCAATGGAAGGTTCGTCGCATTCGACGTGAGGTTTTCATCATTGGCCTCCGATCGAGTGATTCTACGGGTGTTCGATGCCAACTCATTGATTCACATCCCGTAGATTGTACCTGTAGTAACTTGAGGGCCATCGTAATTATTGGTGGTTCCTCTCGCGTCTGTTAACAGCTCTCATCATTGGCTGGTAATCAGACGATGTTCTTGCATGTTCGACTTCAGCTCACATATTCGCATGCTTGAACTTGTACTCTGTTCGGGTCGAGATGGAGCGCAAGACCCTAGATTGAGTACAAGTTCAAGCATGCGAATATGTGAGCTGAAGTCGAACATGCAAGAACATCGTCTGATTACTAGCCAATGATGAGAGCTGTTAACAGACGCGAGAGGAACCACCAATAATGACGATGGCCCTCAAGGTACTACAGGTACAATATACGGGATGTGAATCAATGAGTTGGTGTCGAACACCCGCAGAATCACTCGATCGGAGGCCAATGATGAAAACCTCGAATTGAGTCACCATGCTGGGGGCATGCTTACTTTTTCAAGCATAGTTTGTTTCCATTTCAAGCTTGTGTAAAAATGAAACCGGTGTCAAGCATAGTTTATCTTTGTTTCAAGCTTGTGTAAAAATGAAACCAACTTCAAGCAGAGTTTCTTTATTTCAAGCTTGTGTAAAAATGAAACCTTCCCCATTTTACCTCTTGTGATTGCCATTTTTATCAGCCTGTTTTTTCCAGATGAGCCTTGGTTTTCTCATTCCATCGTCACTATCTGCTTGGCCGATCATATTCCTTCACTTGGTTGTTTTACCTATTCCTGAGGAACCGCTGCGATGAGTGGTCTTGTTAGCCAGCCTCTTAACCTTTACTTGTTCTGAGTAGTTCCACCATTACCGGAACCAGTAGCTACCCTTTATACCACTCGTTCCTCCAGGAGGAGTCATCTTTCAGCTCTTTTCCGGATTTCTAAACCTCAAAAGATTGCTTGTGCCCTCTTTGTTTTTACCCGTTAAATGACACGAATCGGAAGGACGACTAAAGATATTTACCCTTTTCGAGCCGGGATGATTGACTACGAAAAAAGAATACCCTAGCCTATCGCGACTCGGAGGTTTTCTCGGATATTGTTTTCTACCTTTTCGGGTCCGAGGAACTATTTACGAAAAGGGACTGTTGGAGTTTACTTTTCTGTTGTCTTTTCAAACTCTCTAAATATGAAAAGACGTCGAGTTCTCCCTTTGTCAGACTCGTTAAACCCCGATGACATTGGATTCAGTCGAAATGACGTTCTCCGAGTTCCTCCTTCCTAGGGCTCGTTAAATTTACTAGGATGGATTCGCCTGAAGGGCGGACTTAGATTACAAGCATATGTTATCCCCTTCAAGCTCGTGTAAAAATAAAGAGGCACTCACCGAAATGGGGAGCATTTCACCAGTGAATCAGTTGCCGTTTTAAAAGCCAATTTAAGGTCGCTTCTTAACATGGCACTGGCTCGCATTCGTGTCGGGTTGGGGACATCTCATCCCTGTTTTTTCTACTTGTCATGGTTTTAGTAATCCTTTTTATCGTCCTTATTTCTGCCATGGGACTTACTTTCTTCTTGAATTCCGTTGAGTTGTCAATATTATTCTCAAACAACTACGTATTAAATGTGTTAAGAGAAGACACTGCAGTATCAATCAGCGCCGATTCTCAGTGCTCAGGTGATTGTCATCAGCACACAGTCATTCTGTGGCTGGAGGAGGTGGAAGCATGGTGGCTTCCACCTCATCAGCTTCTGTCAACTTCAACTCGTTATCCAGGAAGTTGATCTAGAGACTCTTTTATGGTACCTTGGAGCCTGCATGCCTCAATGGCAGGTTCGTCGCATTCAACGTGAGGTTTTCATCATTGGCCTCCGATCGAGTGATTCTGCGGGTGTTCGACGCCAACTCATTGATTCACACACCGTAGATTGTACCTGCAGTACCTTGAGGGCCATTGTCATTATTGGTGGTTCCTCTCGCGTCTGTTAACAGCTCTCATCATTGGCTGGTAATCAGACGATGTTCTTGCATGTTCGACTTCAGCTCACATATTCGCATGCTTGAACTTGTACTCTGTTCGGGTCGAGATGGAGCGCAAGACCCTGGATTGTGTCTATTGTAATACAGGCTGCGATTGTGGATTATTATCATTATGTACATGACTCATTGATTGGATGCCTGCGACCGTACCTGAGTCTATCCTTACTGGATGGATGCGTCCATACCTTGGATCTGGATTATTGTATACTCTGTTTTGGGTGGTTGCGTCCATACCACATTTACATCATGTACTTGAGATATCAGTTGTATTTCTCCACACAGGTTTTCCGACGGTGGGGCTTCAATTGAACATGTTCTCGTAAAGCATTTCACCCCTCTCTCTCTCTCAGGCCTCATGCTTTAGGGGGCATCTATTACACAGTAATTTGTCACCGTCCCTGCAATTCCCATCTTTCCCATTGGAGGGTCGTTTCTGTGACCAATAAGCAGTTTCATGCCTTGCAAATACCATCATTTCATCCCTTTCCATGAGGACAACATTACTTCTGCTGATCATTTCCTGAGCAGACCCCTAAAAACACATGTTTTTGCCTTGGCGCTGGTAGCCCGTTATGTACTCGCGCCAATGGGGGAAAATTAACACTAAGCCCGTGCCAATTGGCGCTTTGTCCCAGTGTTGCACCCGCGCCACTCTGTTTATGGAATTTTTTTTTAAAAAGGAGGCGAAGTTTCGATTACAACAACTTCGTGGATGAGTCATCAGGAGTGGTTTCGACTGAATAACCACGGCCTTCCTCTTTTGGCCTCTTGTTTCCACCATATGGGGAACCTCCCAAAGGATAAGGCCTCCCTTCCACTATTGTAGGGATCCCAACCTCCTCCTCTCCTCTATAAATATAGCCTTCATCCATTGATGAAGGGGCTGAAGGGCTGAAAGTTGGGAAGTGCCTAAGCTTTGAATCTCCAAATTCCCAAGATCTTTTGTGCTGTAAGAGCCCTCTTTCTTCCCTTAAGGCCAACTCAAGTAAGGAGACTATCGTCGAGAGACTCTGGAGAGGTTTTCCCTTTCCCTGGCGAGCTTTGCGAGACGTGAACGACTGGAGACCCATCCGAAGGAGACCACGGCGTCAAATCATTGGTTGTAATCTCTTTCGATTGTTATTTAATGAATGATTACGATTATGGTTCCACTCTGTTTTCGATTATGTTAATATGAGTAATATCCTTTCTGACTGATATTTAGTTGCGTATGCTGGATTTTATGCTTGTATATGTTTGTTTCTTGCATGTGCAGGTGTCCATCCGCGGAGATCGTAGAGGATCGTGATCTGCCGAGGCTGAGGAACGGGAACGCTCTCTTCTTCTGATCGTAGCATTAGATTCCAGGTAGGCCTCCATCTTTGGTCTTTTCATTCGTAACTAGGAACTTGCGTCGTAACATTTCGTGATTGTTGCTAGACCCTTGTTGGGCTAGTAGGGATCGCTTCTGTCCGCAGAGGGGATTTACCTCCTCAACACTTCTCAAAAATCATCAAACACTCAACTTTCCATTGAAGATATAGTTTCTAAACCAAATATTGCAGAATCAGATATCTAGAAAATTTATTTTGATGGTTCTTGTTCAAAGGAAGGAGCAAGAGCAGGAATTGTTTTAATTTCACCAAAATAAAGAAAAAATTACTCAATCATGTAAACTTGAATTTGATGTTACCAATAACGTGGTTGAATATGAGGCTTTTCTTCTTGGGCTTGAGTTGGCTAAAAGTTTAATGGTTAAAAACTTGAGTGTTTTCTCTGATTCTGAGCTTATAGAGAAGCATGTTAGAAACATGTGTCAAACTAAAAACCCAAGGCTTAGGTCTTATAGAAACGAATTTTGGGATACAATTGAAAACTATTTCCTTGGATTTAACATAACTGCTATTCCCAGAGATGAAAATATGCATGCCGATTCGCTTGTTGTTTCAGCAAGCTCTTTCAAAATCCCTCAGCTAGTATTGTTAGAGTACCAAATTCAAGTTAAATACAGACCATCAATTCCTGATAACCTTAAACATTGGAAGATTTTTGAAGATGACGAACAATTAAAATCTTTCCTTCAATTCATCGATGAATTCTCAAATATGAAAATTGAAGAAGATCAAAGAGATATTCAAGAATCAAATCACTAAAATCCAAAAAATTCATTTAATCCTAAAATTCTTGATCATGATATCATTCAATTATCTAATAATTTTATTCCTAAAGGATCAATTCCATTGGAAAAACTATTTGATGATGATGATGTCTCAAAAAAACCTTTGTCTAATTCACCTTAAGAAGAAATTGAAGAATGCAATATTGGGACTTTAAATGATGTAAGGAATGTTAAGTTATCGTCAACCTTGCCTTTGGATGTGAAACTCAAATACTTGAATCTTCTTTAAAATTACAAAGATGTGTTTGCCTGGTCTTATAACGAATTAAAAACTTATGATACAACTTTAATAGAACACAATATTCCTTTAAAACTAGAGGAAAACCCTTTTCAACAAAACTTAAGAAGAATTAATCCTATACTACTTCCAACCATTGAAAAAAAACTTAAAAAACTTCTCTATGCTCATATCATTATACCTTTAAGGTATTCTAATTGGGTAGCTAATCTAGTTCCAGTCGGGAAGAAAAATGGTGAGATTAGGCTATGTGTAGTCTTCCGAAACCTGAACAAATCATCCTTAAAAGATAATTATCCATTGCCAAAAATGGATCATCTACTTCAGAAAGTTTTAGGATCAAGTAGGATTTCTATGCTAGATGGATTTTCAGGTTACAACTAGATCATGGTAAGTCAAGTCGATCAAGACAAAACTGCTTTCACCACTCCTTGGGGTAAATTTATGTACGTCAGGATGCCATTTGGGTTAACTAATGTTGGAGCTACTTTTCAGAGAGCTATGGATCTAGAATTTGTAGGTAAAACCTCTGAATTTACTATTATTTATTTGTATGATTTAACTATTTTCTCTTATTCTGATGAAAATGATCTAAAACACTTGAGCAAGGTTTTTGAGAGGTGCAGGAAATTTGGCATATCCATCATTCCGAAGAAATATTTATATGTTGCTAAGGAAGGGGAATTACTAGGGCATATAATCTCCAAGAATGGAGTGATAATTGACCAAAAGAGAGTATCAACCATTCAGACTCTATCTCTACCAAGGAATAAGAAAGAGATTCAAAACTTCCTTTGAAAGATTAATTTTCCCAAAAGGTTCATCCCTAATTATGTAGAGATAGTAAAGGGAATAACCGATATGCTAAAGAAAAACAATGAAGTCAAATGGACAGTCCCTGCTAGCTATCCTTTCGATCAAATAAAAAAGGAAATATCTGAGGCCCCTAAATTAGCTAGTCCCGATTATTCTTTGCCTTTTAGCATATTTTATTTTGCATCTGAGACAAACTTAGCTGTTGTAATTTTACAAAATAACACCAATGGTGATGACCATCCTATAGCCTTATTTTCCAAAGTTATGAGGGATTTTGAACTTAGGTACTATATTATGGAAAAGAAAGCTTATGCCTCAATTCAGCCCTCAAAGCCTTTAGAACTTATGTCCTGCATTCACACATTATTGCCTATCTTCCTAATCATGTTGTTAAAACTGCTTTAACCCAGGCCAATACTGATGGAAAAAGAGGAATATAGATTGCTAAAATCCTTGAATTTGATCTTGAAATTAAAACCACAAAGCTAGTAAAAGGCCAAGGCTTTGCCAAATTTTTAGTTGAATCCAACTGCAAAGTATTAGGAATAAATTTGGTTGTTGAAATGTAACCAAGGGAGAATCCACAAGAACCTTCCTCAATATTAGAGGAGAATCCACAAGAACCTCCCTCTATATCAGAGGAGAATCCACAAGAACCTCCTCCTCTTATGGAAGGAGAGAACCCACAAGAACCTCTTCCTTCAGATCAATCCATTCTTGTTCACATAGATCAGAAGTATCTACTCTCTGATTGCTATTTTGATATTGTGCAGTTTCTCAGAGATTTTCAATGCCCAACTGATATTAATTTGAAGTAGTGCAAAGCTTTAAAGCTCAAATCAATAAAATACTGCATTATTAATGATAATCTATACTGGAGAGGTCCTCTAAATATTCTTCTTCTTTGATTAACTGAAAATGAAACAGAGGAATTATAGATCAATTCCATGCAGGATTTTGTGGTGGACACTATGCCTGGAGAGCAGAATCCTACAAAATCTTGAAAGCAGGTTTGATTGGCCCTCACTTTTCAAAGAAGTTGGAGCAAGAGTAAGGAGTTGTGTACAATGTCAATTATTTGCAAGGAAACAAAAACTGTCAGCACTTCCTTTGGTTACAGTATCAGTTGATGCTCCTTTTCTATAATGGGGATTGGACTTTATTGGGGAAATTCATCCACAATCAAGTAATCAACATAGATGGATTCTAATTGCTACTGATTATTTTACCAAATGGGTAGAATCCATACCTGTTAAAAATTCAACTGATACTGTTGTGATTAAATTCCTTGAGAAAATATCTTATCAAGATTTGGATGTCCTCAAAAAATTGTAACAGATAATGCAGCAACCTATAGCAGTGTTAAAATGATTGAGTTTTGTCAAAAATATTCAATCCTACTACATAATTCTACAACATATTATCCTTAGGGTAATGGACTTGCAGAATATTCCAACAAGAGCTTAGTTAAGGTCATTAAGAAGACTCTTGAAGATCATAAAAAGAGTCAACCACTTAATCCATGCCATTTGGGCAAACAAAGTTTCTCCTAAGATATCAATAGGCAAGTCTCCTTTCCAATTATGGCAAGTAAGTATTTTTTCCTACTCATTTAGCTTTACCTTTTATGAGATTTCTACAGGAATATTATGAATAAAAATATGATTTCTCAAGAAGGATTAATAAAATTATTGAGTTCAATGAATACAGAGATTAAATTCAGTATCAAATAAGAAAATACCAGAACAAGATGAAATATTTGTTTGACAGGAAAGCAAGAGAAATAAATTTCAAGAAAGGTGACCTTGTGCTCAGATGGGATACAAGGAGAGAAGACAAAGGGAAACATGCAAAATTTGACAACCTTTGGTTTGGTCCATTCAGCATTGCAGAAGTCAAAGGGAACAATACAGTTATCCTACAGAATTTGGAAGGACAATATTCCTCGTTTCCAGTCAATGGGAAGTAATTGAAACATTATATTCAATATTGATTCTTCATTCATTCAATATATTTAAATATTTGGAGAGTTGATTTATTTCTGAAAATTGAAAGTGAGTATCTGTTTCAGCAAAGATTCCATAGCCTGAGGAGAAGACTTTTGGATCTGCTTATTCTATGCATCCCACAGGGGGACGCAGTCCCCAGATGGAGCCATTGTAACATTATCTAGTTTTGATAAGTTTGCATAATTAGTCAAATAATTTTGAAAATGTTAAGGTATGCAAAATAATGGAAAAGTTAAAAATGTTGAGAAAATTTTATGTTTTATAATCCATATCAATAAAATGATAGGTCTTAGCTACCCTAAATAAAGAGGGCAAAGCAAAATAAAATGTTATGGAAGAAAAAGAAAAGGAAAGCTTCATATTATATTTTTAAAATGCAGACGCTGCTAGTCTAAATGTTTCATAAAAAGAAGAAAGTTACTCTAAGGTTTATATGGTTATTGCAGATATTAACACTATCCTAAGCATATTTCCCCATACCCTAAGTTTTAAAACCATATTTCATTCCCCGCCATTCGTCCCTTGCCATTTTCATTTTCCTATGTCATACCCCTTTATATTTCATTCTCAACATTTTAGTAAACCAACTCCTGAAACCACCAATCCATTTCATCACATCCGATGGCTCTCACCATATCTCCACACATTTGATGGCTCTCATGGCAGAGGAAAAGAAAGTTCGCAGAGGGAGACACTGCTTAAGGCATGAGCCTGAAGATATGAAGGCAATAATTGAAGATCCAACAGTGATGGAGGCGTTCAAAAGAGTAGGTTGTCTTCGGTTTTGTGAAAAGTTACAGGGTTGCCACACACAGGTGTCCAAATAATTTTCCTTGAATTTCAATGGAAAAACTACCAAGGTTGGGATGCTAAGTGTGTCAATTACACCAGATATTATTGTTGTTGTTACAGAGATACCAAGGGGTCAAGAAACTTGGTTTAAAGGTTTCAAATTTGATATGGAGCCATGTAAAGAGTTCATGAAGCTTGAGTATGCAGATATGGACCTCAATAATGCTATCCCTAGAAGTTGCATCAAAGACACTTATGAAAATTTGTTGCTCAACATTCAAAGGTATTTTACATGTGAAGGAAGATATGATAAGGTTTACACATATCATTTCAAGTAGCTTTTGCATTTCACTGGTAATATTTCACTCTATTTGCCCTTTTATATGCATAGGAGTCTTGCAAAAATGGCTGATAAAGTACAAGCCAAATCTGAAGGTAGTGAAACATCCTTGTTTCATCATGGTTTAATGAAGTTATTGATTTTATATGAGCTGCAGAAGATAGGCAGAGATTAGTCTTCTTTTTTGTTTATAAATGGTTTTGAGTTGGAAACCCTAACTCCTGCTAGAAACCCTAAAACTAAAGGAGTTCCATCACCACCAACAGCAGAGACTAGTCAACCTATAGTTTCAAAACCAAAGGAATTTTCAAAACTGAAGCCAAGGAAACAGGTTGAGAAAAGGGAAGAGCAGACAAAAATACTTGACACACCAACTCCATCACCTGCAAAACAGAGGTCAAATATTTTCAAAGAGGCAAAACAGAAACAAGTTGTCAGCAAGCAGGAAATCAAAAGAGTAACAAGAAGCCAAGCAGTGGTATTAAAAGGAAAGACAATTGCTACAACTATAGAGGACAACCCAGTAATAAAGGGAAATTTAGATGACATCCTGCATGCTATTGACATAGATGAGACATCCATTGTTCAAGTTGATTTCATTGGAGAAGATAAGCATAAACAGAAAAAGGCTAAGTCTGCAAAGAAGCTTGAGTTTGAGGGTGAAAATGCAGCCTTCATCTTTCAAGCAAGAAAACCTATAACTAGGCATGCTAAGAAACTCAAGGAAGGCAACAAGGAAGTTCAAGAACCTATTGAGATAGCTAAAGCCCCTAAAGAAGTGGTTGATCTCTCATCACCTACAATAAAGCATGCAGCCAGCAGAACAAAGAAGGGAAAATAAAAAATGACAGAGGTTCAACATCTTGAGGAAAAATTGAGGTTGGAAAACCAAGAAATTGCTGTGATGAGAAAGAGGTTTAGAAAGCACAGTGTTGAGAAAGCAGATTTTAAAAGAATGAAGGCTTTGTGGGAAGGTCAAACTGGTTCTATTTCTGAAACTCCAAGCAGTGCAGAGCAGTTTTTCACATGGACAGTTTCAGCAATAAAGGAATCCAAATTTGTCAGAGTAATAAATACTCACTTGAGAGCTAATAACAGGAGACTTAAAGATCAAGTGGAGGACTTGGAGCAGCAGATGAATTTGATTCATGATGAGTTAAAAAGCAGAGGTATTAAGATAACAGTCATAGAAGAGAATATAGCTAAATTAAATGAAAATGAGCAAGGGACCTCATGAAATTTGGAATGCCTATGTTTTTCACTTGATATTTTTTTTAAATGATGAAATCAGATTGATTTTGAGTTTTTGGCACATTTACAATTTTCACTTTGGAAATTTTTTGACAAAACTGCTCACTCAGCAGTTTCGTAGCGCAGACAGTGTAAAAAGGGAGAAAAGTGCTACGAAACCGCTGTAGCAACTTTTCTTGCCCTTTTCATAAAATTTTGAGGGGTAAAACAATGGATCAAGAACTGAAATTGATAGGGAGGATGTATTTAAAGTCAATTAAGATAATTTTGGAGGATATAAGTCAAAAAAATTGAAGAAAAAAAGGGGTAAAGTGCAGCGCTACGAAAGGCTACGAAACTATTTTGTTTTCGTAGCGCAGTGTATTATAGCCCATTTGAACAGTTTGGAGATGGTTTTGGACAGATGGAGCTTAAGGAGAAGTTTTGGCATGTGTTAACTCAATTTATAACAGCTAAGGACCTCGAAATAATGAGTTCATAATGGTCAGAATGTTCCAAAAGTGCAAAGGACCCTATGCCTAAAAAACAGGGGACTGTTTCCTATTTTGATAGAGGACAGAAATATGGTCATGAATAGTTGAAGCCTATAATCTAGATTTGACCATGTGTGAATACACTTGGCAAATGATGTAATTTAATTTAGATAAGGTTGTTATGGATAGAGATAAGGAGTTTGAATCCTATTTGTAATAGGACTGTTTAGTAGATTAGTTGTCTTTTTGTAATAAATACCATGTCATATGGTTATGCAAGGTGTCAAGAGTTAGGAATTTGATGTATCTAGCACAAGATAATATTATCTCATGTTGTAAATGGTCTATAAAGGACGAAGAAGTTGAATGTACTGGTTTTCAGCTAATACAGGAGATTTCTACTTAACCAACTTGAGATTCATAAGGATTTTAGTGTGTTCTTATTCTATTTGCATCTCTCTATTATCCCATTGTAGTAGATTTTTTCTATATTACTCAGAATTCATCTTTGATGCTCTGACTTCCTATATAATTGAATTGACTGTGTTTTTTACAGTTTCACATGTGTATCTCTTGACTAAAACTCTGATATGCCTCAACTTCCATGTTAAGTAGATTTATTGGTTTACTGAAAATATTTTGACTCCATAAGCCCAATGTGTACTTGCTGATGTGATTTTCAACCTACATTTATCATCTATCTGATTATTACCCCACATAGAGTTAGCCATCTATATTTTTATCAAAATCATTAACCCTTGAGAGAGCCCTCTCAGGTTGAGGAGGCTAAGCCTCAATCAAAATATTGGTTTGAAACAGTTACATGAGATTGATTTGATTAGCAGCCTATCAGGTCCAATTTTGTGATAACAACAATATTGTTTAATTTCAGGTTGCTCGCTAGAAACCCAACACTTTCAAACTTCCAGCGCCTGCTCATTTCAATTATTATTTATGTTTCTTTTCTAGAACACGCTGTCTGTTCGATAAATGTCCTATATTCCCAGTCAATTTTCACTCTCAACCTTAGTCATCATGTCTCCCAAGGAAAAGGGACCAGAGGAAAACATCAATCCTCCGATCTTTCCTCCTATAGATCTTCACCATATTCCTATGGCTGATAGAGACTACAAGATCCATGAAACACTCTGTGAGCTCGACCTTTTCGAGATGTATTGTTTGCTCAAAGATAAATGGATTGATAAATCAGATGAAATCCAAATTTGGGAGTAAAATTTACCTCATTACATTTTTCCTCCTACCCACAACACTCCTGATTTCACTAGAAAATGCCATGCCTCATATTTTCCAAGTCAAAGGGTCATAACCAATTCCCATGGACAATTTTTATTCACCATAACCCCTCAGGCTATTGATGAAATGATGCAAGCCCCCACAGTCAACAATAGCACCCCATTTTCTTATGAAGCTCTGGTTGAAATATACCAGAAATTAGACTTTTCTAAGAGAGCCCACACTCTAGAATTATTCTTAACACAAGATGCTTCATTACAAAGAAAAATTCTCCCTATCCCTCATCCATATTCCCTGGGAGAACCAAGCATATAACCATTGTTATATCTAACCTTCTTGGATACTACTCTGCCCAATATGTAGTTGAGGCCATTATAGGATTTTTGTCAATCTTTTATAATATTGCTAAGCCCTCAATTGTGTTCAATTCATTAATTTCCTTGCAGATTATATTCATAACAGTTGGTCAATTTTCATACAAAGGAGCTATATAGACATACCTCTAATTTAGTCTACATGTTCCTATACTTTCAGGGAGACAACATGAACTTATCATTGCAGAAATTGGATGAGAAAGGAAACCAACAGTCAGTCATTTTCTGGACCACCCTGGTTATGAAAGATCAGAATGAGTTCACATATAAGTAGTTCATTGAGATGTTTTTTCACCCAGCCATAGGCCTTCTAAGCAGCAGAAAAGAACCAAGGATTAGTGAATAAATCAAAAATATTTTGCATCTGTCAGAACAGGTACAAACAAGAGACTGGTACTTATATGAAAATTACACACAGATAAGGATTTTTGGATGTGATTTGCAACCATATAAGTTGCCAAAATTCCTCCCAATGAGGATTTTTGCCTTAGAATACATCAAGTAGATGATCAACATGGATCAAGTCCATTTTTTTTCTGCCAAGAAAAAGTCTCAATTTAAGATAAAAACCCAAGTAGGCCCATTTATTTGCAACAACAAGAAAGGAGCAGAGGCAGACCAATTGTTGAAAAAAATGCAGTTTGATATTAGCTTCACTTGGTCATATGATTTATTAGGGATAGTTTCCAAATTAAGGGTAGAAACCAAATCTACTCCTTATTTTCACACACCAAGGCCAGAAATAGAAGAGTATAATAATCAGCCAGAGCGGATAGAGAAAAAATTACATGAGGTAGAAGAACAACAAGTCTCTTCATCAACAGTGCATACACCTACAATGCAAGAGAAGACAACTAACAGGAGCAGAGAAGAAAAGTCCCCTTTAGATACAAATATCTTCAGTAAGAGATTTAAAATAATGTACAAAAAGAAGGCTAAGATTAGTTCCATACTAAGCATTAGCAAAGATTTAGAGCAGCAGATTCCTATCACCACTAATGAGCCTCTTGTATCTTCATTAGTAGGTGATTAGTCTACATAGTTTCCTACCACCTCCATGACCTCAAAAGAGAAGCAACAGATCATGCACATAGGTACATCTACTTCAAGCTAGCCAGAGAAAAGCACCATGGATATCTTCAAGCAAACAAAACTAAAAAATGAAGCCTTGAAGATAAACACATACAATCAATTTTGGAAACAAACCTCAGGTGCCCGAATCAGGCTATTGTGAGTCTTTGACTCAGATAAAGGGAAAATGATAATGGTATTTCTTTAAGCACAAGTTCCTCAGCCCAAAGGAGAATCAGATTATAAGAAGACATCTCTTGAGTTTGATGTAAAGGAAATACATCCCATTGACCAAATGGAGATGCATAAACAGACTGGAGAGATGATTTTCTCCACTGTAACCAACACTGCTATGACCTTGTCCAAATTGTAGGTCACATTAGCAAATGTCCGCTCACGGCTCAACATGAACAAAGTTTCATATTTTGCCAAAGATATCAGGATTAAAAAATTGGAATATTTGGTGATAAAACTAGGTTATGATCTTGTAAACATCAATGCTATAGAGGAGCTAATTAAGAAAAAGAATTCAGATATTGCAGCATTAAGGAGCAGTTAAAACTACCAACAACAGAAGATCCTTTAGCTAAGGAGATTAAGGAGACAGAGAAACAAAAGGGAGATGTGATGAAGTTCATCATAGAATAGAATACACAGTCGAAGAAAATGCAAACAGAGATGGATAAATTGATTAAAGAAAGCAAGAAGTCAGCTAAGCAAACTGCTCCTTTAGAAGAACTTCCTATCATAGCCATTCCTACAAATATATATGCTACCACAATTAAACGAGATGTTGCAGACCAGTTGGCTAATAAAATATAAAATATGACCTTGCAGACTGAAGAAATTAAGAAGTTACAGGATTAAGTAAAACTTCTAGAGAATCAACAAAAGAAATCTGACAATTTCCATGCAGCAGAGCTTCAGAGAGCTCAAAATCAAGTAGAAATATGGAATAAATAAAAAATTGAAGCTTCCATTAGCTATACTCTTGGTAATGTCAATGAAATTATTTGGAACAACATCATTGAGGAAATAGGTGAAATATGGACATGTATCGAGATCATCTTTGAGAAAAAGGAATTAGTGGAAAAAGAAAACTAGACAATTCCTGATATAAATACTCAACTGCGAGAAATGCCTAATACAATAAAAAACATTACAAAATTTCTAAATTCTAAAGACAGGTATGAACTGGATGATCTAGCAATAGATGATAGGACTGAGAGAATTTTCGGGGTAAATAAAGTTCTGATAAAAATAACTTTGTATTACAATTGAAAGAGAAGTGTCACACTCTTGATGTTGCGATCAACAGATTTCTCTCAAGAAGTGATGCATTGAAAAAAAAGGGTCTACCCTCACTGTTCGTAATAAATGATAAATTAATGCCTAGGGAAGATTACATGAAGAATATTAAAGAAACATTAAGGGATGCATCCATGTCATCTATTAAAGGTTCTGTGACAGGCAAAACATTTTATGATTCTATTGAAAATATCAGTTTTATTCATCATGAGATAAAACATATTTTTACTGTAAAACCCACTTTTTCTAAGTATACTGAGGTAGATTAAGTCTACCACTGGGTAATTAAGGTTTCAATTCCATATCAAGAAAAGTGGGAAAAGCTATGTGAATATCAGGAATAGAAGACAAATGGGTTTTTCCAGTGCAGCACCAGAATAGTGGCCACTCACCAATAGTTTTCCATCAAAACAGGGCCAGACATGCAGATTCATTTTTTTGGATCGAATTCCTTTCCTTTCTGTTAATTTGGAGAAATTATAGCTTGCATTGTCACTCAGACATTTATTGTAATTTTTATATTTTGTTTAAATACTTCATTCCATGGAAGTATTCGGGGTTGCACCCTTGAGCTAGTTATCAGACAGATTTGTAATAAGCTAGAGCATTTTTGATATAATAAAAGATTATGGATTTACTTCATATGGCTTGTATTCCTGTAAGTTGTTTTCATTGTGTTTTTAGTTATGTATTCTTCATTTAATTTAATTCATTAACAATTATTCGATTGAAAATTTAATTGAATCTCAGTTTTGTTTTCAATCCGTTGTGAACTTGTAGTTTGATTAAGAGATTAATTTAAAAGACTATATGTTATTGTAAATTCCTCTTGAAATTAAATTACAAAAGGTTTCTGTTATGACTTGATTATATTTTGTTGATTATGAAAACATAGTTTTCATAATTTCTTCTTATAAATGGTGAAATAATCTATTTGAATATTAAATCATTTATTCTTCTCTATATTCTTCTTATCCACTCCACTTAAAATCAAATTAACCATATGTATTTAAAGAGCATCCTTTTGTTTTATTAAGGATCTTTGTAAGTTTAAATCACCTGTTTCAGAAAATTTTTCACTAGTCATCCAACTATTCAAAAACAACAAAATATTTTAGATGCTTTGGCATAACTTATTGACCTTAGGTTATCTCAAAGGACAACATCATATTGGCGCCGTTTCCGGGGAGATGAAGAATAGAAAGCTAAATTTTCCCTGGGCAATGATTTTCCCTTTCCTTTAAGGTGAATAAAGGATAAGGATATAGGTCAAAATCTTTCACCTGGCGATTCCATTGGTTCAAGTTGGCTCCCTTTAAGCACACTAGATCACATTCTGAGTCTGAGATTTTTAACCCTTTACTAGATCCAGAAAGACTTATTAGGGAAGCCTCTTTAAGAAGAAGACATAAAACTCCTTCTTCTTCCTCTTTAGCTTTACACCCTGCAGATTTTTCATCTATAAATCCATTTTCATTAGTATCATCTCATCCTTATTGGACTCAAGTAACTCCTAGAGTTTCTGAAATTTATTCAAGAGGAGTAGATATTCAATCGTCCTTGTTAACAGAATCACTTGAATCATATCAAGTTCCATCCTTCCCTTTAAAATTACCTAGATATGAGAAATAATTGGGTTTACACTTACCTGAATTTAAGCCTACAGATTTCATTACTCCAATTTCTTATTCTATTCCATCAACCTCCACTAAACATGAAGAGATATTTCCTGTCTATCCTAATCCTTTGTGTGAGTATAAGGAAGAAGGTTTTACACCAGCAGTTCAAAGGTTGGTTGCTAAAATCCCTTTGAAACCCTCACACACTTCTCCTCCTTCATTCTATCCTCCATCTTATAATACTCGTTCGCCTACCCAGTCATCTTTGTCATCATCTTCATCATCCACTCAGACACCCTGTTATCACTCAGATTTTCCTTGAAGTTGTTGGGAAGAGGAAAGGGGTCCGAGGTAACCACAAACAAACTTTTAGGTACTTAATATAGCCAATTTGTACCTAGAGAGGGCTCTCTCTGTAAAATTTAGCTTTGTTTTGAAAGATATTAGGCT